>QBDW01000798.1:0-79894 GCA_003261595.1 Maconellicoccus hirsutus
ACATCAACTCTTAATATATGCATTTTGTAGAGAATTTAGTGGGTTTTAATTTTGAACTAAACTATTTTTTCGATAAAACCAATTTTCACTAAGATATAAGCGAAAAACTGACTTTAGGGGGCTTAGATCCACAAAAAAGGGAACTTGCAAACATGGCATTTGTTCCGGAGTGAAGTATGTTGTAAATGGTATCGAATACTAGGTATATACCAAAATTCAGCTTATCTCGTTTTGCAAGCTTGTGACCATTTTCGGGCTAGATTGACTGGGCTATTAATAAATATCACGGGCGAATTGAGAAAGTGCCCAACACACCCTTGGACCCATCTCTTCCCTCGGCGGCTTAGACAGTACTTATAATTAAATTCATTGGTGTTTGCTCATCGCACGACGCCTCTAGTCGTTGCTCCTCCATATAGTTGAAATTCTCACGCGAAATCATGAGTCTTATGAACGGTAAGAGTATGCCTCTGTAGGGACTTCTTGATAATGAACCGTTTAAAGCAGAACCTACACTGAAACGGGGCCGGCTTATGGCAATTGTATCGATAATGATGCAGCATATCTTTCATCAATATAAAACGCTTGCCGCAAGCAACGCATTCGAATTTCCTTCCATCCTCACTAACCACGGGCCCTTGTCCGGGCAAAAAATAACCTGAAAATAAACAAACAGATAAAATAGCTGTTACATGGAAAACACACCGAGACTGGATGTCTTACATGACTACAACCACTCTACCTCGTCTCCATCGTCTCTACTCGTAAAGCGCATGCGTACGTGCACGAATAACTCGCAAGCTGACCAAACGCCATCGAATTACCCGGCAATAAAAACACTTGCAATTAATAATCAAAAATTCTATGTACAGCTATTACATGAGATCGTAAGGTAGATAATCTGGTGTAGCTTTTAGAACAATATTCGCAACTAAATCTACGCCCTTGGCCGCATTCGTAACGAAAATGCGCGTGCATGTTTCGCTTATGCTTGTAACTTTTCCCGCAATTATTCGGACAAGAGAATTCTTTTACTTCTTCGTTTTGCGAATTTAACGACGACGCGAGTCCTGTAAAATTACATAAATCGGTCAACAACGACGCCCAAATTATTCCAATGAGTAAATTCATAAAGCTTAATGATGACGCGACAGATTAAGTAAAAAGATAAGTTGGGGGGGGGGGGTCCTCCATCACTACGAGTTCAAATTCACATCGAAACTTGTACCGCATAAAATCCACCGACAATACTTCACATAAACGTGTAATTAATAAAGGTTAACAAAATAATAAAAAATTACTAAAGTTTCACAATTTTGATATATTCAACGAGGAATTCGCGTATAACTGCTTATAGGCGCAATCTGTGCAAAACGACACGGTATGATCAGTCCTACAGATAAATTTACAACACGTGTAACATTTCGTTTTGGTTTTCCGGTTCTTTTTGGCGGCGCAGAAACAGCATCTTCCATCGGTCGGACCTTCGTCTTGGAGTTTTATTTTGAAATAATCTACGCAACATAGAACACGTTAGAAATTACCATTTCACGATCAAATAGGAGAAAAAATTACACAGAAAAGAAATCAGCACCGGAGGAAAAAAAAATCATCAAAACCTCGTAACCAAACGTGTACTTAAAAAATGCCACAAAAAAACGAAAAAAACATTAACAAAATAGAAGAAAAAAATACTCGAATTAACGCTATCTCGACGTCGTTGACGTATTCAAAGATCCAAGCTATTATGTATCAGTCCCAAGTGAGTTTTGAGGTTTCCTTTTTTGGTGAATTTTTTCATGCAGAATTTACACATATAACCGGGTTCTTTGCCGCATTCTTGTTTATAATGCAGCATCATGTTGCCTTTGTATTTATAAAAACGTCCGCAATTATTTGGACAAGCGTAGGTGGCGTTGGCGCCGTGTAAAGATAAACTCGCCACGTCTGATCGAGCACCAGTTCTGTCCATTGAATTGGTTTGATTTACGAGCGTAATACCGTAATTACCTGCAATGAGAAATCAACCGATTAGATGGTATTTCGAACGAAAACCAACGTAAGTCCGAATACGCCCAAAAATTAATCCAAATATTCCCCATCGTCTTGAAGATGCCCAAACAGGCAAACACGAAGCAATCCGAACATCTCCGAAATGAGACGAGTTCATTAAACATATTGAGGATACGTTGAGGTTGGACAAAGCGAAAACATAAATGTGAAATTTCAATTAATCACGCAATTTATTTCTTCAAGCATGTAATTATATAATAAACTGCTTATATAAATTCGATCTAAACAAAGAAATACAAGAAAACGAAAAAATGGCAATTTTAGTCATTCACCAAGCTATCACTTTGTGAATCAATCCCATGTGATTTTTCAACTTGCCCTTATGGGCGAATTTCTTGTTACAGTATGTACACACGAATTGAGGCTCTTTGCCGCATTCGAATTTAAAATGCAGCATCATACTTTGTCGATACATATAACTCCTTCCGCAATTATTCAAGCAAGGATATGGCCGCTCTCCGCACACAACCCTTCGAAGAGACTTCCTCTCATTTGTGTTTGTTGGTTGAAACGCTGCGGCACGGTGCGACACCGAAGACATGTGTACGAGCTCGTCGACGGCCATCGTATCGCGAAGTACT
This sequence comes from Maconellicoccus hirsutus, assembly GCA_003261595.1. Taxonomy (NCBI): domain Eukaryota; kingdom Metazoa; phylum Arthropoda; class Insecta; order Hemiptera; family Pseudococcidae; genus Maconellicoccus; species Maconellicoccus hirsutus. The sequence goes on from QBDW01000798.1 coordinate 2,655, forward strand.
CCTAATAAAGTAAATATCATTATTGACATTGAATTATGCTGCGAATCAGTCTACAAGGGAATGTTATTTTTCAACAAAAAAATAGCAGGAGTATCCTCGTCTTTAACGAGCGAAAGAAGGAACAAAACAATTCAAGCAACTCGCCAGATTTTCCCATTAACTCTGCTCGGAAATTCGCCAAATAGTTGACCCCGAGTAAATGAAATTCTTCCATTACAATCACATTGATTTTATTAATAGTATAAAAAAATTATACAAAAAATTCGACGAAATAATAGAAAACAATCTCAGTAATTATTTTAAGTTAACCAAAAAACTTCAACAAAAAGCTCATCGACTCAGATCCTTGCTCGACTCACTTATCCGACGAGTTTGTGAACAATGCCTGTATGAGTCCTCAACGAATCCGGCCTTCGGAATTTTTTACCACAAATTGCGCATTGGAATTGAGGCTCTAAACCGCATTCGTACTTCAAATGAAGATGAATGCCGCCTTTACTTTGATACATTTTGCCGCAATTCTTAGGGCATCGAAATGACGAAGATGGCGATCGCGATACATCGGCGTTCTTACGTCTCGCGGTCGATGACAACGGTCCTGTAAAATCACAAAAGTTGGGTGAACGTGAAATACTGTAGATGAAATTTTCGAATGAAAATTCTAACGTTGGCATGAATTGTTTGATGAAAATGAAATTCCGCGAAGCGTCAAGTAGATAAATTTTAAATTTAAAACTTCAACAAAAAAAATTGGAAGATCATCGACGAGTAAGAGAGGAGAAAGAGTTCATGCATCCTAATGTAAATCACAAGACTGTTATTACGATTAATGAACTCCCAATCAATATTTAACAATAAAAAAAAATGAATCGTGCAAGGATTTTGAACACTTAGTGTATAAAAACAACTCACGAATGATTTAAACAACATGAACGCATCATTCGCAAACGACAAAACATTCGGAAACAATTAAAAAACAAAACAGTCTTTTCAATAAGCCGTTCGTGACTGAATTTTTCTAATTTATTGCTTCGTTTGCCAACACCATGATTCGACCAAAATGAACGAATCAATCACGAACTTATGAGGCTATAATAGAAAATGATCCTCTTGATTCGAATCATTCAAGTTAATTGACACGTTCGCGAACGTTATGATCCGAATAAAATGAACGGCGATTCAATTACAAACAAAAAAATTTTCAAGAACCGAAAAATTGAAAGTAATTTTCCCAATTTCATCAAAATTTGAAGTCGTTCGTAAACGAATCGATAAAATTTGACTGAGCATAATTTTTTCAATAAGTCGTTCGCAACCGAATCCTTTAAATTCATTGTTTCGTTTGCGCACTTCATGATTCGATCAAAGTGAATGAATCAATCACAAACGAAAAAATAGCTATGAGGTTATGAAAATAAAAAATGATTTTCTTGATGTGATCAAAATTTGAAGTCGATTACAATTGAATCATTCGAGTTGATTGATACGTTCGCGAACGTTATGATTTGAACGAAATGAACAACGATTCAATCACGAATGAAAAAGTTTTCGAGAACCAATAAAAAATTGAAAGTAATTTTCTCAATCTCATCAAAATTTGAAGTCGTTCGTGAACGAATCGATGAAATTCAACGATTCAGTCGCGAACGCTAATTTACTCGCTACAACCGTCATCAACATAACTACAAGAAAAATTTCAGGCAGTTTACAAACGATTCACTGGAGCAGAATCGTTCACGTTCGCAAACGGGTTGATCGATTTAAATGATTCATTCGCGAACGAAAAAACATTCGGAAACAATTGAAAAACTGAGCATAATTTTTTCAATAAGTCGTTCGCGACCGAACCCTTCGAATTCATTGTTTCGTTTGCGCACTTCATGATTCGATCAAAGTAAACGAATCAATCACGAACAAAAAAATAGTTGTGAGGTTATGAAAATAAAAAATGATTTTCTTGATGTGATCAAAATTTGAAGTCGTTTACAATTGAATCATTCGAGTTGACTGATTCGTTCGCGAACGTTATGATTTGAACGAAATGAACGGCGATTCAATCACAAACAAAAAAATTTTCGAGAACCGAAAAATTGAAAGTAATTTTCTCAATCTTATCAAAATTTGAAGTGGTTCGCGACCGAACCCTTCGAATTTATTGTTTCGTTTACGCACATCATGATTCAAACTTTCTCAATCTCATCAGAATTTTATGTCGTTCGTGAACGAATCGATGAAATTCCACGATTCAGTCGCGAACGCTAATTTACTCGCTACAACCGTCATCAACATAACTACAAAAAAAAATTCAAAAAAAAATTTCAGGCATTTTACGAACGATTCACTGGAGCAGAATCGTTCACGTTCGCGAACGAGTTGATCGATTTAAATGATTCATTCGCGAACGACATCTTGAATTTGAAGAAAAAAAATGACAAATTATAATAAATTGATGAATTTAAACCACGCAGAAGTGTATTTTACGAGTATGTAAAAATAACTCGTATAAATTTATTTCACGAATGAGTTAGGTAAATACGACGATGCCACATACAAACGCATAAACAACTTTGAAAATTACAAATCTAATTTTAAAATTGAAATAAATAAATCAACGATATCTCGTAACAATAGAAATAGAAAACTTAATTACAGCATCAACAATTATTTAGCGATAACTTTATGAACGACCCCTAAATGACTTTTCAACGATCCAGGCTGCGTGAATTTTCGTTCGCAAATCATACAAGCGAACTGCGGCTCTTTACCACATTCGTATTTGATGTGCACATTAACGCTTCCTTTATGTTTGTACGTTTTACCACAATTATTTGGGCACGCGTACGCATTCGGTTGCGAATTAATATTCCTTCTTCTAGCGTTACCTAAAATATCGTACACTTAAAATCAGCTACAATTTTAACAAAAGTAAAAAACTAACTTCGCTTATGAAACATATCAAGGTAAAATTCTATGCACTAATCCTCGATGAGCCTTTAAAGTGCCATGTTTGGTAAATTTTTTGCGACAAAGTTCGCATTCGAATTGAGGTTCTACGCCACATTCGAAACGTAAATGAAAACTTAAGCTTTGTTTGTGAGCGTATGTTCGGCCACAGTTATTCGGACACAGAAGCCGATCAAGTACGTTTTGTTTAGCTACCTTACGCTTCTTTAACGGAGCGTTTTTCTTACGCGAACCTAAGGACAAATAAATCATATGAGTATTTACCAACCAAAGAACGTCACCATTCCAAGGCCAATTAATTAGTACCCTTTCGTTAGTAAGTTATCAACTTGAACACCAAAAAAAAGCAATTTAGTCGATCGCGTTGAAAAAAATTCATCGATTTTCGAACGAAACTCGTGATTTTGTATTTCCCAGTTTAATCTCCCAATTTCTAAAGAACTTGATCCAAAATAATGTTCAGCTTCGAAAAAAAAAACAATTGAAAGGAGCTCTCGCACCCACAATGATCTGCCCCTTCTACCAAACAAAAACAAAACTCAAATTCATCCGCCTCGTTAATAAAAACTCACTTCAAAATATCACAATTTATATATTTCCGCGCTTAACATAAATCACAGGCCCTTTGAAAAATTAAATCACAATGGAGTGTATAAACAAAGAATGATTCTTCAGCGAACTCCTTTTGGTGAATTTCTTGAAGCAAATCTTACACAGGAATTGAGGATCGATGCCGCACTCGTATTTCAAATGAAAATCCAAACTTCTCTTGTGCACGTATCCTCTGCCGCATTGATTAGGACAGGGGTATGGTTTTCGGGTTTGTTTGCGTCCTGAAAATCACAACGGCTCGGTCAGTGCGAGAATTCCGTATTGGCCAATTGCTTCTTTTTACACGTCACATAAACGTGTTTCTTTAGGTTGCTAGGATAGTGGAATTTTTTGTGGCAAAATTCGCAAGAAAATTTCGGATCTTGGCCGCATTCGAACATGACGTGCGATTTCATGCCGGATTTGTATTTGTAAACGCGGCCGCAATTGTTTGGACAGCGGTAGATCCTTTCGGGGCCGTAGCACAAGGGGTCTGTAAAAATAAATCGTTTCGATGAATATTTTTTCGTATTTTAATACATCCGAACAGCGCGACAAAGATGATTCAAGCAACGTAATACAAAAATTGTGTATTCGAAAATGTAAAAATTTTAATTTTCCGGATTCCTTGAATCCGAACAAAATAGTTTTATCGAATTGAACATTTATCCCGCAAAAATTCCCAGAAACCATAACAAAATCACAGCGATGGGGAATTCCAACATATTGTTTGTAACAACCATTTGCACAGGTTTTCCGCTTCCATTCTTTCGGAACCTCGACATTGAATAATTTTTCGGGAAATCACCTCAAATATAAAACCCAATTCACAAGGAATTTCAACAAAATTATTTATTAAAGCGAGAAATTCAATAACAGTTGGAATTAAACTCGGCGATTTTTCTTTTACAAGCAATCACAACATGTCTCTTGAAATTGCCAGGATAGAAGAAGTGCTTATTACAAAATTCGCACGTGAACTTGGGCTCTTTGCCGCATTCAAATTTCATATGCGCCTTGACGCTAGATCGGTAACGATACGTGCGACCGCAATTATTAGGACATGAGAAAATTCCATCCGCGTTATTTTGATTATCGGTTCTCGAATAGGGATCCACCCTTGAATCACCATATTTGTAAATCTGATTGGCTTTCGTCAAAGGAATATCATTAGATTCGGTTCGGTAACGTGGTCCACGACCTAAAAAAGAATTTCACATTTTAGTCACCAGGTGACCACATCGGACATGGTACTCACATAATCGATGAACTTATTAATCACGATTTTAATAAAGGCTCGAGGAGAACAACAAACATTTATTTCTTAAAACACACACAAACAACAAATTTTATAAAAATGAAATAAATTTATAGATGAAGAAAACCAAGTTTCCTACGGTCGTCGTTCCATCCATCACCTCATGCAATTTAATGCAGCAAACAGAACCGAAGAACTGAAATAAGAAAAACCAGGAACGAGCGGAGAAAGCGTTTAATTAACGTAAAAAATAACAAGGATGCGAAAAACCCGAGCTGTTTTGGTTGCAATGCTTAATGACCTTGAACAGAAACGCCAATGTCAACCAGTTCGACCGGTTATTTGAACGCCACAATCAGCCAAAATAGTCCTAATGCCTATTCAGGTTTATTGTTCAAGGTCATCGAGTTCTAACCCCAATAAACCGGTTTTACCGCGATGGATTTTTTCATAGAGTATCACGATGATTCAAGTTTTGGAAACCAAAGAAGTCACTGATTGTTCTCAAGTGTTCGCGCAATCAAAAAAATGAAATATACGTCGCTTTCGGTAACTAAAAAAAATACGAATTTCATATCTCACTGAAGCATTTCCTATATTCGTCGAAATTTTCGAACATGAGGAGCGCACTAAGATGACGACTATGTACAATTAAACTTTTCTGATATAACACGCTACAATCAAACTTCTGATTGGTTCCGCCGATGAAATAAAATCTGAAATCATACGACCTCTTGATGTTGGCTGATTCGGCACAAAGTCCTGTAAAATATCAACTCTTACATACTAATCCTCTCAAATTAATATCACGTCAGAAAAAAATGTACTCACCGGTCACGAAGACATCCTCTAAATGGATATACGAGGTCCTCAACGCTTTATCGTAGAGTTTCTGAGCAACATCAACCGACATCAGGTACCCAGCCCCTCCCAAATAATCAGGGTACACTTGATACGGATACATATACTTCGGCACGAATCTAAAACCAGGAAAACATTCAAGAAATAAATCCCCTCATGAGAAAAAGGCCCAGCGCACATTACCTATCCGAGTTAGAATCTCGTTGAACCGGCTCCTTAGATCTTAAAGCTCCGTACAAAGCTCCTTCTTTCGGAAAGGTCGGATCTTTGAGAAATTTAGCTAAATTTGGGACATTTAGAAACACGTCATCATCCACCTTCATAATCCAGTCGACTACGTTGCAACTTTCATTTATCCATTTCAGCATCATCGCCGATTTCAGCGTAGCGTTTTGAGGCGTATCGACGAAATTCTCGACTATTATGTCATTGGAGGCTTGATTTTCGGTTAGAACTCGGTCCTGAAACATGACTGGATTTCAGAGAAGGCAAGCCTCAAAGAAACCTTCGCGATCGACACTTACGTTTACAATTTCGTCGTCGGACAGGCCCAATAAAAATACGACGTTGATGTTATGGTATCGAAACGCGTCCATCCCCCAGGTATTCCGGATGGCCACTCTTTGTTCGTGGTTCTCGGCCAAGGAATGCACGATGATGGTAGCCTTGGGTAGAATATCCTCTCTGCAGGTATTTCTACCAGCCACGATGGCCGTTTTTTTGGTCGGATGAATGAAATAAGCCACTGGTAGGATTTTGCTAGGTTCCCAACCAACGATGACGGCTAATAATGAAGTCGAAACGATGCGATTACTCGTTTCAACGGAGAGCATGACCTTGAACAACGAACTAGCCGGTTGGGTTAGTTCCGCGGCTATTCGAATAACCTGTTCGACTGGTTGATTTCTTCGGCGTTGTTCAAGGTCGCGCGATTAAAAGATGACGAACAACAACATGACCTTGAACAACGAACTAGCCGGTTGGGTTAGTTCCGCGACTATTCGAATAACCAGTTCGACTGGTTGATTTCTTTGACGGTGTTCAAGGTCGCGCAGTCAACTATGGCGAACAACGCGACCTTGAACAACGACGCCTGCTGAACTGGTTCCACGGTTCCTGTAATTTAACCAGTTCAGCTACCGCGTTAACGTTGTTCAAGGTAAACGCAATACCACCGCTTCACCCTCCATCACTCGAAGCCTTTGAATCAGCTTTTTGTAAACCTATACTCACTATCTTTGAATCCTAATCTGCTAGAGATATATCGATCGTCGTGCAAATATAAGCACCGCCATTGGAGAAACGTCAGCAACCCAACCAGCCAACATAATATTAGAAAAACAAAGTGAGATCTGCTTCTTTTATGGATCGCGCACATATCGATATGCTTCGAGCCACGTATCCAAAAGCATAACATCGATGAAACGCGAATCAATCAAAAGGTACCCGAAACCATCAACAATACCGGCTACACGTCGCCGGATTAGGAGAAAATTGCCGAAAAAAATGGTTCGCAGCCATTAAACGCGTAATAAACGTTCGAGGTGTCAAAATATTACAAACATACTAAATATGTTTCCGCAGCTGTTTCATGCTGTTTTCACGCTTCAAGATACACTATTGACATACGTATTCGTGTCGACGAAATATGTACACGAAAGATGCACCCAATTTTCATTGAAACGCGTTGTTTTCCATACAATACACAAAAATAACGACAATAAATATTCAATAATTTATTTCACCTTTTAAAAACAACGCGAACCGAGAATTTCTCCAAATTTTACAAATATTTATGCACGATGCCCATATGAAGTTTCAAAGTTTCTCTTCTGAAGAAAGTTTTCGAACAAAACTTACACCCGAATTGTGGTTCTTTGCCACACTCGTAACGTATATGCTGATTCAGACCACTTCTACGCTTGTACTTGCGGCCGCATCCGTTCGTACAATAATACACTCCGGCTTCATCGTTCGCGTACGACCTTCTCGACGTTCCTGAAAAAACAAAGAAAACACGCACGAATTTCTTTAGTTATGTAAATACACGTCGGCTTGCGTCACCTCGCCGTAGAGCGGCCTGCGCAAACTGAGAAAAAAATACGTCCCCGAAGTCAAACGAATTTATTTTTTTGATACATTGAAACAAAAAAAAATTGAACTACTTTCAATTGTTAACTTTTAAAACTAAATGATAAAAGATTTAAAATACCTTTAAAAAGAAAAATTTGTCCATTAATATATTACTAATTACTTAAGACAACTTAAACTAGTTCTTAAATTTTGTAAAAATTTTATACGTATAATTTATTCATTTAAATATGGTACACACAACTTTTGAAGTAGAAGAGTATGTCGCCCAAAAACAAAAATCAAGTACACCGTCAAGTAAGGTTTTCGATTTAAACCCACGTTTCACGTCTTAAAACTAAATTTTTGTACATTTTTGTCAAACGACCCGTAAAAATCTGAGTAATAAATAGTATAATCCATAAATAAACATATTTTTATTAAATACATAACAAATGATCGGTGATTTCAACACAAATTTAAATATGGCTACATGACCTTTTTACGTAACAGCCCAAAATAATTCACTTTAATCGAAACAAACGTTCACGAAATTGATTTAGCGATCAAATCGTTCACGAACGATTCCTATCAATCAAATCGCTAACGAACGACTCTAATCATTCGATCAAATCGTTCGCGAACGACTTTTACCATTTGATTAAATCGTTCGCAAATGACTCTTATCATTCGATCAAATCGTTCACAAACGACTCTGACCATTTGATCAAATCGTTCGCAAATGACTCTTATCATTCGATCAAATCGTTCACGAACGACTCTGACCATTCGATCAAATCGTTCGCAAATGACTCTTATCATTCGATCAAATCGTTCACGAACGACTCTGACCATTTGATCAAATCGTTCGCAAATGACTCTTATCATTCGATCAAGTCGTTCACGAACAACTCTTATCGTTTGATCAAATCATTCGCGAACGACTCTCATCATTTGATTAAATCGTTTGCGAACGACACTATTGATCAAACTTTTTACGAACGATTGAATTGATGGAGTCGTTCGCAAACGATTCATAAGACCCATCATCACTATCACTACTCGACAGACTGATAAGATTCGCGAACGAATTATCTCCCAATGAGAATCATTCCTCCCTATCGTGAACGTTATTATCGAAACGTGTGTCTTGAACATATAAAACATGTTGGATAAATTTTTCATCAAAGTAACTTGAAACATAACCCAACAGCACACACTGCATTTCGTTCCCAAAAAAAAAATCAACGCCTACGAATACATGGCACAGCCGCGATACTTCCAAATAACCATGGCCGAATCAACTCCCATCGCGTGAATCGTTATTGTTCCCGAAAACTCGCATCAAAAATTTCCCAAAATTCACGCCAAACATCAAACTCCATAAATAAATCGCCCCGGAAACCGATACATTTCGTACAATAAATAAAATTTAAATAATTCAAGAGAAAAAACAGGTTACAAGAAATGAAAATACGACTCCGACTACACATTACTATCACAATATAATCACAAAGATTACACGATGCTTTATCCGCGCTAAAAGATGATTTTATGCACAATAACCAAATGATTTTTCAACGTGCTTTTTCTCGAAAATGATTTCTCGCAAAATTGACATCGGAACTGTTTCGTAACGATACATTCGTACTTGAAATGGGTACACATACCGCGATAATATTTGTACTTACGACCACAATTATTCGGACAAAGGTAACTAGTACCTCCAGGCGATGTTGGCCGCATTTTCGTGCGTTTTTTCGAATTTGCACTTATTAGGGCAACATTATCAGAATAAAAAGCTGTAAAAAAATTACGTAAAATTAGTCACAAACTTTGATATTTTGCCGTTGGCGTAACAAGTTATATATTTACATAGCCATATTTCCGTAAATTTAATTTAAAAAAAAAGCGCAAACGAACAATAAAAGAAAGAGAAAAAAATCAAGGCCGAAGACCAATTATATTAGCTCCTCTGTTACATCGAATAGCAAACTGAATCAAAGTTGAGTCCGTTTTACTATTTTATGTACAAAAGTACGATGCAACGAAAGTGAAGTTTCACGTGAAAACGTTTTCTTGCATATTTCGCACGACAATTGCTTCTCTTTTCCGCATTCGTGTTGATAATGCCAGTACACGTTTTTCAAGTACTTGTACCGGCGACCGCAACGATTCGGGCATAAAAATCCGTTCTCTTGATTGGCTTCCAGAAGTTCGGCGAAAGAGGCTGACGCGTCGTTGCCGTCATTAGTACCTAAAATAAGCTCATTTATTAGACATCTGCCGGCGAAATTTCATAATCAAATTACGTAGATACGCAAAACTCAATGAAATTATTAGTAAAGTTACATGTTCAAAGCACACAAATGAAAGATTAGTAAAGAAAGGAAGGAAAAATAAAACAGCCTCGAATAAATACACGAATAAAAATTTTATTTCCACACAGTACAATCATAAATAAAACCTAAACTACATATCGACGAATTTCTTGTGCACCGTCAACATATGACTCTTCAGCGAATACTTCCTGCTGCACTTCTTGTCGCAATATAAACAATTAAATTGAGGGGCCAGACCGCACTCGAACCTAAAATGATTACTCAAACTAGCCCTATGTCTGTACTTCTTGCCGCAATTGTTAGGGCAACTGTAAAACGTCCCGGAATAGAATTTCTCCAAGGCGCAATCTTCTCTGCCTTCGTCACCTGAAAAAAAAAGCAAATCGGTTAGTAAAAATATATCAACCAAAATAATACTTACGATCGAAATATCAACGAAACTCGAAAAAGACCCATTTACACGTTAGTTCGATCGGTGTATCACTTGCGCATACGCAAACCTCGTAATTTATCAGTGCGCATGCGCAAACTAAGGTGCGCCGCGTACCTGCGCGTTATACTCGACAAAATGTATACTACGCATGATCGTATGTTTTCCAGCGTGTCGCTATGTTGCGCGCGTACGCAAGAAACAACGAGATAGTCGCGGTAATCGATTTTTTTTCACTCATTCTTCAAAAAAATGATCAATTAAACGCCAATTGATTATATATAACTAGCTTCGCTGGTTGGGGACTTCGCCCCCAAACCCCCTCTCATTGATTCGCAATGCTCGCTATAGCACACTCTTTTTTTTATTCATAAGAACTCTCACTCGTAATTGATGGTACAAAAATCTTCTCGGTCTTTTAGCTGAGATCTAAATCAGAAGCTTATGGCCGTTGCGGTAAATTACCATTATTACGGAAAGGCGATTGGCAGCAAAATTGTTGCAAATGTCACATTACTGTAAGTTCGCGATATTTATGGTAATTTACCGGTAACGTATGGTAATTTACTGGTAATTTATGGTAATTTATCAGTAATTTACCAATAATTTATAGTAATTTACCGGTAATTTATGGTAATTTACTGGTAATTTATGGTAATTTACCAACAATTTATGGTAATTTACCGTTAATTTATGGCAATTTACCAATAACTTATGGTAATTTACCGGTAATTTATGGTAATTTACTGGTAATTTTTAGTAATTTACCAATAATTTATGGTAATTTACCGGTGATTTATGGTAATTTATAATGATTTACCGATAATTTAAGGTAATTTACCGGTAATTTATTGTAATTTACCGGTAATGTGAGGTAATTTAAAGGTAATTTATGGTAATTTACCAGTAATTTGTGTGTTATAACACCTCTTTAAGGTAATTTACAGTAGATTTACAGTTAGTAACCAACAATGATTCACCATAAGTTCGCGGTTTTTCGGTAACTTACCATGAACTTTCCGTATTTACGAAAATTACCGGTAATTTACCGTGTTCAAAATTTGACGAAATTCGGTTCACTCGTTCTGGCGTGATGAGGTCACAAAGAAAACGCCTATCATGTTATATATAGATTACATCGAACATGCATTTTAAAAGCAAAAATAATCATATAAGTACAACGATTCCTCTTCATCGAGACAACCTTATTAAATCTCAAGAAAAAGTCACTATTCCATGTAATACAATCATATGCCTTTTAAGGGTATCATTATGAACAAAACTTTTTGCGCATATATCGCAAATGAATTGTTTTTCTTTGCCGCATTCGAAAGTCAAATGCCTCGTTAGATTATGTTTGTATTTGTACGTTCGGCCGCAACCTTTAGGACAAACGAATTTTTCTTTATCTGTAAATTAACAAATTATTTTGAATATTTGGTATCTTAGTTTTACGTTATTATTATATAAAATACCGTACGATAAAATATCGCTAAATAAGTAAAAAAATTTTTTCAATTAAGCGCATGCGTACTGATGACCGCCCCGATGCGCGTGCGCAAACACGCAGCTCCTAGCGTTGGTAAGACGTTTGCGCGTCCTGATGCGCATGTTAACTATGCGTACGCACCGAGCACTCCTTTTTTTTCATATTTACACCACTTCATTCGACCTTTACGAAGCACGTGACATTCATTTGTTCACATATACTTGAAAAATGCGACGAAAAAAGTTAATTCATCAAGTTGATTTTACTACATCCACCTCGAATGTCAGCTTTTGGCAATTCTCTCGTTCGAGTGCGAGTAAAAAAAACGCTACCCACAAAGTATAAAATTTATTAAAAAATTATTTGGTAACAAAAACTTATTAAAAATGAACGTATGATTTGCTTGCGATCAACACAAAGCAATGATGCCATGCAAAGCAGCCATGTGTCTTTTCAGGTTATCATTATGGACGAAGGTTTTTGCACATATTGCACACTGGAATTGCTTCTCTTTACCACATTCATACGTCAAATGCCTGTTCAGTCCTTTCTTGTATTTGTACTTTCGACCGCAATAATTCGGACAAACGAATTTTTGATAATCTGAAAAAATGATAATAGTCATTATACGTCATCGCCATTTCTCCGATGACTCGAAATATCATGAAATAAATACCAAGAGAGAGCGTGCACTTCGATAAAATTATCATTCAAGGTTAATAAATGTAAAATCACGATTACTTATTTATTTATCCGGACCAAGTACATGAGGATTTCAATCCCTTAATTAAATACTATTCCAGACATATTCAGCTGCGAAATTGTTCATTATATAAGTCTAACGATTAAAACATTCTAATCAGTCTTTACTTTAAAAGCTATTTTTTGAATAAATTAAAAAAGTTATTTAAATTAGCACGTAATGACTAGAATATTTTCAAAATCGAATCATCCTTAAGATGAATATTCCAACAACAAAAACTAAAATATTTACTTCGATATGTAAATTTAAAATTCAACAATATTTCACAAAAAATAACAATGAAATTTATCCTTACTTTGTCAATTTCATCAGTTTAATGGTAAAACAAACCAAACAAGGAATACGAGTTGGAAAGTTCTCGAGACTATTTCGATGAATATAATTTAGCGAAATAAGGCCAATTTGAGGAGATACGAAAAAAATGCTTATCACAAAAAATGTTCCTCTTTCAATTACCAACAACTTTTGTTTCAAAAGTTTCCCTCTAAAGTCATCCCAAACTGAGCAACGAACGCCCTCACGTGAACATCTCATATAAACACATACGGCAGTGCTCAAGCAGTGATGTCAACCTAATAAATCGAAATTACCTACTAACGAAATTCCAACCACGCGGAACGGGATTAATCTTAAATTCAAAACACAATTTTACAACAACAAAAAATACTAATTAATTTTAGGATAGAAATCGACCGCGGCAACATCATCCCTCTTCTTCCTCAACTTCAACCCGCTGGTTTTCTCGTGTACGTATAACAAATGCGTTTTCAGGTGATCTCTCCGCGAAAACGCTTTACCACATAAAATACACATGAATTGTTTTTCGACGCCGCATTCGTATTGCATATGACGCTGAAGACCTTTGCGGTATTTGTATTTATGACCACAGCCATTCGGACAAAGGAACGACGACTGATCCATCATCGTCCAGAATCCATTTTCGGGGAACAGAAGTACATCGCCGTCTAAAAAAAAACAATACAATTAGTACAAATGCAAAAACCTGTCGACGAAGGGTGTTGGAATTATGTACTTTTACCCTCTACGTAAATATATCGAAGCCTAACTACCTACCAGCGAAATTTACTCCACAAAATCAGCAACACTTGGTAGCAAATCATTACTATGCAATAAAATTCGATTTAATTTTATAAAAACCAGTTTAATGCGTAAAAATAACATTTGCTAAATTTTTCTAATCGGTAAAAATTTCACACTCGAAAATTAGGTCAAATATCCAAGATACTTTGATGAATACGAGCCGCATGTCCTTTTAGATGTTCTTTACGAGAAAATTTACGCTGACAGAACTGACACTGGAATTGCTTTTCGACACCGCATTCGTATTTCAGATGCCTCATCAATTTGCTCTTCTGTTTATAGCATTTCGAGCAATTCGGACAAAAGAATCTGCTACTTATGAAATTCGACACCGAAGTATACATGCACGTATCACTTAAATACGAGTAAAAATTAGCTGCGGACATAAAGAAAATCCATTTCATTAATAATTTGTCCGAATAAAGCGTTTTCGAAATTTTCTACTTTTTTAGGAATAATTCACTCTCTTATACAGAGTGTTTCAGTATCACTTAGCAGCCCGCTATTTAACCAAGACGCAACCCGAATAACGCAAATCTAGGTAAATTTGCCGATTACACGAATTGAAGGGAAAACGTAACCGGAACGTAATGGGAATTGTTTAGATACCGTGTAACTTCAATGGTACCACTGATGGGCGAAAGTTGCATAGAACCTTTTTTACAGATTTTTTATAGGACTACAAAAAAGGTATTGTGAAATTATTTCCCATCAGTGATACCAACCAAGTACTCCAAGTTGAAAAAAATCCCATTCATGACACATTGGGTTTGCTCCTTGAATTGGTGAAGTCTGCAATTGCTCGTACACTTGTGAAACTTATCGTGCGGAGTATCAGATAAAAGTTGGCCCAGATGATATCAGTACACACAGTATGAATAAAATAATGGTAATTCATGCGAATGGAATTGGTTATCGGAATTTAATAACATTTGACGAGTTCGACTAATAATTTTATTTGAAATTAATTTATTGCCGATATAGAACAACATAAATACTTCTATAAATTGTATAATGCGTTACAAAATTTAACTCAAAAAAAACAGCTACTTTCACCGAAACTTGTAAATAGACAAAAATCGCAGGATTTCATCGACACTGCGATCTCTGAAACCGGAGATATCTCGTCACAAGGACATCGACAGATTGGAGGAGAATTCCGCGTAGAACTCAACAAATGCTATGCACCAATAACAAATGCCTCTTTAGATTGACCTTTTGATGATAATACCTATTACATATTTGACAATGAAATTGCGGAGATTTTCCACACTCTAGACGAAAATGTTTCGACATGCTGCTCGAGTGTTTATAACAACGCAGACACTTCTTGCATTGGTACACCTTCTTCGCACCTGAAACACGCGCTGAATTAAACACACGAACGTTACTTCGCCACGTTTTCGACGCGTTTGGAAAAAAGAAGGAAACCTCGGATGGGAAAAACACAACATTTATTGTAGTTAGATTCGTTTCTACATCAGATTAGCTTTTTATGCACCATGAGTACATGTCTTCTAAGGCCAGGCGCTCTGGAAAACGTTCGAGAACACTCGGCGCACGTGAATTGAGGCTCAGAGCTGAATTTACATTCGTACTTTAAATGATATTTCAAATGATGCATGTGTTTGTATTTTTTTCCGCATTCGTCATGAGGACAATAGCAACTTCGATCTGGGATACTTCCTAAAAATCAATCATTTCACGAATTAATTCACTTCGCCTCGAAAATTGATCTTTTGTAAAAGGCCCAACGAAATCAAAACGACGGTAAACATCGGCAAAAGAATTTATTATGAAATTACAAAATTAGCTCAAGATCTTATGCACAACACCCAAATGCACCTTAAGGCTACCCTTCCTGCGATACCATTTTCCGCAATATTTACAATCGAATTGAGGCTCCACTTCGTATTTACACTCGTACTTCAAATGAGAGGTTAAATGAAACTTGTGTTTATATACTTTTCCACACCTCTCATTCGGACACCGGAACGAGGACTTTGCACCTAAAAATCAAACCATACTTTAGCAACTACCCGACCAACACTCGACTCGGCAAAACTCCTCCGAAACGAAAAAATTATACCACAAAATCGAATAATTTTATTGCAAAAGTACACGATGCTGTAACAAAACGTGCTTCTTTAAGGCGAACTTGTACACGAATTTTTTATCACAAATCGAACACCGGAACTGCGGATCTATTCCGCATTCGTATTTTAAATGCTGCAAAAGCCCATGTCTCCTTTTATATCTCCGATTGCAATTCTTGTTCGAGCACGTGAAAAAACCTCGGTTCGTAATTTCTAAAAAAAATTAAAACAAATTCAAAATAAAAAACGTCATTGACATGTAAAAATATTCCTCAACTCTGTACCAACTACGAAGTACCCCGCATGAATTAAACATCGAAGCTTACGCGTTATAAAAATATTACCAAAATTTGTACGATTTATTTTTCAAACAAATCCGACACGGGTAACAATAAATCTACGGAATGACGTAATAATATTCGATTAAAACTACAAACATTCATGGCAATCATCAGTCCAAAGTCAAATTATTAGAAAGTACAACAAAACGATCATAAAATTAATTACATATACGGGGAGTTCTAATGAAAGGTAATTCATGTGGTGCGGCAACTCAAAGTACACTTGTGTGTTGAGGTTAATCTATCTACGAGCTTGAAGGGCAAAATAATCGAAAATCACGTTGTTATTGCGAAGTGAACTCCGGATCAGATTTTCTAAGTCTCCTCCACAATTTGTGCATTATGCAGGGTGGCCAAAAAATCAGTTTACCAATTTGCAAAAAATTAATTTTAAATTCAAATGTAAAATTAATTTTTCGCATATCGGTAAACCAACTTTATCTTTATGGACACCCTGTATTTAGTGCAATTTTCAACCATTTTTCTACATTAATCTGATTTTTTTCAAATACAGGGTGTTCATGAAGTTCGTTCATCGATTTGCAAAAAAATAATTTTACCTTTGAATTTAAAATTAATTTTTTGCAAATTAGTAAACTGACATTATAGACACCCTGTATTTAATGCAATTTTCAACCATTTTTCTAAATTAATCAGATTTTTTTTTAATACATGGTATTCCATAAAGTTGGTTTATCGATTTGCTAAAAATTAATTTTTTGCAAATTGGTAAACTGACTTTATAGACACCCTGTGTTTAGTGCAATTTTCAACCATTTTTCTAAATTAATCCGATTTTATTTAAATACAGGGTGTTCATAATGTTGGTTTATATCTATTTGCTAAAAATTAATTTTACTTTTGAATTTGAAATTAATTTTTTGCAAATTGGTAAACTGACTTTATGGACACCCTGCATTTAGTGCAATTTTCAACCATTTTTCTAAATTAATCTGATTTTTTTTAAATACAAGGTGTTCATAAAGTTGGTTTAACGATTTGCTAAAAATTAATTTTACTTTTGAATTTGAAATTAATTTTTTGCAAATTGGTAAACTGACTTTATGGACACCCTGCATTTAGTGCAATTTTCAACCATTTTTCTAAATTAATCTGATTTTTTTTAAATACAAGGTGTTCATAAAGTTGGTTTAACGATTTGCTAAAAATTAATTTTACTTTTGAATTTGAAATTAATTTTTTGCAAATTGGTAAACTGACTTTATGGACACCCTGCATTTAGTGCAATTTTCAACCATTTTTCTAAATTAATCTGATTTTTTTTAAATACAAGGTGTTCATAAAGTTGATTTATCGATTTGCAAAAAATTAATTTTACTTTTGAAATTAAAATTAATTTTTTGCAAATTGGTTCACAGACTTTTTGGCCACCCTGTATTTAACCGAACGAAATAGGAGATATTTGGCTACATTATTACGAGTAAATGACCAAGACTTTTGGACCTTTTCAAGATATCTGCTCTCGAGACGAAGTATCCCCTTGCTCCCCTCTCCCTCAACAGCTTTCCGCCACACACCACTCGCAACAAAATACATTCGATAATGACCCAGGTAGACCGCAATACACATACTAATTATCCACCGTGGCAACATTTATACACTCGATCTCGATCAAATCACTCGAACAACATTGAACTAACAAAATCGATGAAAATTAAATACTCGAAAACTACAATAAAGACGAAGATAGAATTGAAAATTCCACCTCGAGGTATCTAAATTTTACAATGAAACTACGAAATGAAAATGGAATAGAAAAAAAACAATAAAAAAATCAGATCGAGGAACTTGGAAAATTAACTACACATGGCATCGATAAAACCTACCGCGGAAATAAATATAAAATTACAAACATGGCGACATGGCTTATGACGATAAAAAAATAATACAAAAAGATAAACGCGGCAACATCTAATGCAACGTTGCCGTCAACGAACAAGACTAGGAACAAACCTGTTCGGTTTTGATTTTAGAGTATATATACAAGAATACACTAACTGGCACCAATTATCGATCCCGATGAGTAACTGCAGGCACAATATATCACAGAATTCACACATTCACGTCGGAACACGTTTTATATCGCTGCATTCGATGATTTTATTATGCAACAAATACGCGTGCTTTTTAACCGTACTTTTATGGGTGAACCTTTTGTTGCATACTTCACACTCGAATTGCTTCTCTTTGCCGCATTCGTTCTTCAAATGCTGCGAAAGGTTGCCTTTGTATTTGTACTTGCGACCGCAACCATTCGGACAATAATACCCTTTGTCTGCGCTGTCCAGCAGTTGACCGTCGTCGTGCGTGTAGTGCACGTTGGATGTGGGCACCTTCATCCATAGTTTGCCGAAAGTCTGACGTTGCAAGAAGAAATCTAGAAATAAATTCCAAACGTTATTGTATATCGCAGATGGTAAACTTCGCAAGCGGAGCTTTCTTCATGCGAATCGAGCTTTATTTCGAAGCGTATTTCATCTTAGAGATCTTTAAAAACTCGGAAAAAAATGAAGTAAAATAATAGAAAATTTTATTTTAGAAATTGCAATGAAATCACAACTACGAGAAAGAACTCCCACAACAAGCAAATTCACGGCAGAAATGTCGCTTCTTCCAAGGCAAAATTATCTGGTATCTGCAACACAATGAGAATGGATTATTTTCACACTTAAAAATCAAAGCAAACCGCGTTTACTCGCCATTTGTTTTGCCTTTGCATCGAGTGGAAAACCGAGCTTCTCCGAAACAAAAAACGTACCTTCCGAATCGCGGAGAAATTCCGGAAAACACTTCTTAACAATTTACACCAATCAAACTAACCCGTTGAGCGCCTCTAATGCCATTTCTTCGTGAGTTGAAAACCTGAAAGAAACCGAAAAACCCCCCAACGACTGGAACTGGGACAGAGCTGGGTTGGAAAAAGACAAAAAATACCACAACGCGAGGTAAACGCTTCCAATTTACAATTCTTGCGTATTTTTTCTTTGAAAAATTCCCAAAAGAAAGATTCGGATCGCTGACTACATTGAAAAAAAAATAGAATAAATATCTCTATAACGAACTCAATTTATATAACATTAACAAAAAAAATTCCAACAAAAACAAATACAGAAACTAAATAGCATCGAGCTCTAACAAAAAATACTCATCACAAAAAATCACAATATAAATAATTTGAAAATTCAACGAGAAAGGTAAAATCAATTTTTGGTCACACCAAATTTACATCGACTGTTTATGAAATTTAGTTACGTGAGACTTGAAGTTGCTTTTCGTGTAAAAAGCTTTCGGGCAAAACCAACACCGAAACTGCTTATCACGTCCACATACATATTTCAAATGCTCATTAAGTCCACCTTTATACTTGTACTTACGACCGCATCCATTCGGACAAAAATACAACTCTGTAATGTGTATGCAAACAAAACAAAAATGCAAAAAAAAACCATTAATTTCAAACAACAAACTCACACATAATAATTCACACAACATCAAGACATCAACATGCAAACAAAAACATCATACTCGTGACACTGATGGTAGTTAATAACAAAAATTTTTCATTAATTTTATAACGAAAACGTTTAGAGGATTAACATTATTATAGTTAGTTGGAAAAATAAAAAAATAAAATAAAAAAATACAACCAATCCCCATGAAATTGATAAAATTTTATAAAAGAATAGCTTCACTAGTTGAGGGCTTCACCCCCAAACCTCCTCGCTACCGCACATTCCTTTTTTTATTCATAATAACTCTCAACTGTAATTGGTGTTATAATCTTCTCGACCTTTTGGCCGAGATCTAAATCAGAAGCTTATGGTCGTTGGGGTAAATTACCATTATTACGGAAAGGCGAATGACAGAAAAATTGTTGCAAACGTCAAATTACTAAAAGTTCTCAGTATTTGCGGTAATTTACCGGTAACTCATGGTAATTTACTCGTAATTTATGATAATGTACCTGTAATTTATGGTAATTTACCGGTAATTCAAGGTGATTTACTGGTAATTTAAGGTAATTTACCGGTAATTTATGGTAATTTACCGTCAGTTTATGGTAATTTACCGGTAATGTATGGTTTGTTGCAAACGTCAAATTACCAAAAGTTCTCAGTATTTGCGGTAATTTACTCGTAATTTATGGTAATGTACCTGTAATTTATGGTAATTTACTGGTAATTCAAGGTGATTTACTGATAATTTAGGGTAATTTACCGTCAGTTTATGGTAATTTACCGGTAATGTATGGTAATTTACCCGTAATTCATGGTAATTTATGGTAATTTACCGTCAATTTTTGTAATTTGCGTAATTCATCGGGAATTTAGAACGATAGTAATTTACCGTCACTTTGTATATTTTACGACGAATTTACGGTGATTTACTGTTGATTTATGGTTAGTAACCAACGATAATTCACCGTAAATACGCGGTTTTTCGGTAACTTACCATGGATTTTCCGTATTCACGATAATTACCGGTAATTTACCGAAGTCTTTGTTTATACTTATAATTACACCCACACATATGCTTCGAACAAACAAACCAGAAAAAAAATACCCAAAATTGCTAAATTTCATTCATCGTAAAAAAGAATCATGATTATAAGAAACACCATAAATCGACCTCGCTTCAAACAAACCAACCAAAATAAAAACACAAAATTACTAAACTTTATTCACCGTAAAAAAAAACACACAATTTCAAGAAAAGCGGTAAATCGACCTCGCAACAAAACATTCGCCACCGGAGAAAAATGCAGATCAATCGCGCTACAAAACATTCTCCAAAGATTTATGAACGGAAACCAAATGCGACTTCAGAGTTCCTTTGTGAGCGAATGTTTTGCAACACCTGAAACACTTGAATTGTTTCTCTTGACCGCATTCGTATTTCAGGTGTTGATTTAAATTCCACTTATACTTATATTTCCTTCCGCATCGATGAGGGCAGTAAAAATAATTGATAACGGAATCCCGCGAGCATTCCTTGACCATACAAGTCTCCAGCTTTGTTCCTGAGCACAAAAAACAGAAGTATTAAAAAAAACGTCGCAGTAATTTGAAAAACTAACTTGTCTGAAGATGTTTCACTCATCTTGATATTATTGTATTTTTGAAGAACTCGCTCGATCTTTTGTTCACGAACCAGACGACCTTGAACAACGCACCTGACACGTTGCATCGCGTTGCGAGGTTGACTACGTTGCGTTGTTGAGACGTCCGTCGAACAATGGTTCCTCTGTTGTCGATCAAGGTGACCTTGACTCGTACAACCGGAGCTCTGCTGAAGACTACGCAATGACGCTGTATTGTTTTATTATTGTGATACTATGAAACAAAAGAAACTCAACTGAAAGATTACAATTTTGATAGGTGTTCGATGTACATATTTCACCGATGGACAGAGCTGTTTCCGATGCTAAGTACCATATTCTACGAGTATTTCCTTTCGAATAGCCGAGCATTAGAAATGAAAAAAATCGAATGAAATTTTTTATTAAAATCCGAATAAAATTAAATTCACCGAAATAAAAAATGAGTGACGCTGGCACTTAAATAATAACAAAAAAAATTATTTTATCAAAACTCGAATAAAATACAATATTTAGTTTAGCTTCGTCGATTGCAGAAATACTGTAAAAATATACAGGTAACAAATACTACCAAAAGAATAATTTTAACGTCGATTATACAATATCGATCTCATCAAACGAACAATTCAGCTGGCACTTCACAAATCAAGATTCGAGTGAATTTTAATCAAGTGCGCCTTCAAATTACCCTTCTGCGTGAATCTGCGTTTGCACAGACGACACACGAATTGCGGTTCGATACCGCATTCCCGCAGATGATTGCGAACGCTACTTTTGTATTTGTACGTTTTGCCGCATCCTTTGGGACAGCATATAATATACCCATCGAATCCGTCTCCGGTCATCACCATCGACTTATCGTTATACGCTTCGTATCCATTTCCCAATGGCTTCGATGAAAACGCCATCAAATCTTTATCCGACCAGTGGATATTACTGAAATCTAAAAATCGATCTTGGTTAGAATACGAACTGGTGTAATCGTGATTTGCGTAAGAATTAGCGTAAAAATTGCAACAGTGCGAGTGACTTGGATCGTATGCGAATGAGCAATCGAATGATTGCAATTTCACGTTTTATCTCAGACGACATTTTCACATAAACGGAAATCAAATACGTAGGGTTTCAAATTAGTAGTTTCATTCAACCATCTAGAATTCTCTATTTCATTTCAAATCTCCAGCAGCTCGAAGATTTATCTTGATCGATCATCTTAGGGCGGTACAAAAGACAACCAATGATCAAACCAAATCAGGGGGTGGATGGTGAGGTGGATCGGATACCAAAAAAGTCAACTTGATGGATTTAATTGGGGTTCGAAGGGCAAGAGACGCTCTGAGGAGAGATATGGTAACAACTAAAAGTGTAAAAAGATTAGTAAGAAATAACTTTGTTTGAAAAATTTGCTTGTAAAAACTATGTCTGAACTGTAATATGGGAAGGGGGTGGAACCTATATGATTGAGGGGATGTGAGCAATTTTTTGCGCTTCAGCCTACTTCAAAGAAAAATTGATTGTAAATCATTTATAATTACAAATTCTGGCGTATCTTTGATATTTCTCGTGAAAATGTGAGAAAATCAGATTTCCCTTTTTTCGAAAAAAGTTTTCTCAAATTTGAGGAGAGAGGATTGCTCCAAATGGAATTATTGTTATAACTAAAAGTGTAGAGGAGACATCAACGAACAATTTCGACAAAACGTTTTCTTTTCTAAAATCAATAGGTGGGGCGGTATACGCGTTTCAAATATTGGGGGGTGGATCCTCGGAAAATAGGGGGCTGAAAAATGACTACCGTCACTTAAAATCTTTGTTTCAGTGTGTTGAACAAGAATCAACGATAAAATTGCTTTTAACGGCTCGATCGAGCGGACTTCTTTTTTTGTGCTATCAAGACTCTACTAGTCGCTGATGTTAAATGATTAGAATTCTCTAAAGAAATCGTCAATAGGAAATAATACAACCATCTCGATTCATAAAATTACCAATAATAAAAAACGTCGATTTCCAAGCTCAAGCTCATTCGATTTTCGAACACTATAAACCTCTCTACGCACTCGATTCGCAAATAAATTGAAAAAAATAAAGTAAAAACTTTAATTAAAAACGAAAAGGAACAAGATACTTATCGAATACAACTTAAAAAAACACCATTACAGCCGATAAAACCTTACGAGGACTAGATACAAAATAAAAATTACTCGATTTGTGGAATGATACAAAAATACAAAAATTTCGGTAATTAACTTTCAGACGAAGAGACACAACCGAGGATGACTGCGCCTCGGTGCGAAACGCGTGAAACGTTAATCGGGTATTTGTCCGTGAATAGATACAAGATGAGCTTTCAAAGTAACCTTTTGTTTAAACGATTTGGAGCAAATTTTACAATGAAATTGTGGCTCGACTCCGCACTCTAAAGTATAATGTTTGGTAAGACTTCCTTTTATTTTATACTTGCGCCCGCATTTATTCGGGCAAATGTAATACCCGTCCCAATCGACATCGAAGTCGTAATTGTTTTTGCATCTCGGACCCGTTACCACTTTCGAAGTCGTTCGACCTGCGCAAAACGAAAGAAAAATACTCAATTGCGATGGTAAAGTACAACGATAAAATGTCCGCGGATTAACCTAAAATATACGTTTAATTACAATGTAGGTACATCTTCGATCAACGATTTATGTATACTGATTAAATGCGATTTTAAATGCTGCTTAAGGACGAATCGTTTGGCGCAAAGTGGACATTTAAATTTCCTTTTGACGCCGCACTGGAATTTAAGGTGCCTGTTTAAATTACTCATCGACACGTAACATCTTCCGCAATTCGGACAAGAGAATGTTTTCTCCACAGTGTGAAATAACGACGAGTCGACCATATTGTAACCTATAAAATTTCATATTTTTATAACTACCGCAATCCAGCTTCAGTTTCTGGCTAAAGTCGTACAACAAAACACGTCAAAACTCGCTACGTCAGGCCAAAATACTAAGCTAAATTGCCAAATTTCATACGCCAAGTTATGAATTTATTTGAATTTATTTAGAGAAAACATACATCTCACTTGAATTAAAAACGAGGAAAAGGAAATGCAAAATAAGGAGAGACATTTGGGCAGCGTTACTAGACGTGATGCATGACGTGTCGTGATGCCATTGTAATGATACATGTCACCTGTCACATCAATCAAGTCACATGTTACTACCAACGAATACATAAATGTTGGTTAATGTATTTACGTTACACCACGTCACGTAATCATGTTACAACATGTCATATGACATATGATGTCACTTCAGATCCATGGATATCCTACTTCACCAACTCGAGATACATCAATTGATGTATTTGTTGTAACATGGAGACGTATAATCATGTTATAACATGTCACATGACATGTGTCACCACTTGGAGTATATGAACATCGCACTTTACAGACTCATATCACATATTACGTCACGTTTAGCCCCATGAACATGTTACATCATGTCACGTAACACGTGTCGTTACTTCAAGTCTACAAGTATCCAACTTCGCCAACTCGTAGTACATTACTTGATGCAATTGTTGTAACATGGAGACGTATAATTATGTTATAACATGTCACATAACATGTGCCCCTACTTGAAGTACACGGATATCTTACTTTACAAACTCATATCACGTATTATGTTACATTTAGCCCCATGGCCATGTTACAACACGTCACGTAACACGTGTCGTTACTCCAAGTCTTCAAATACCTTACTTCACCAACTCGTAATACATCACTTGATGTATTTGTTGTAACATGGACACGCATAATCATGTTATAACATGTCGCATGACATATGCCACTACTTAAAGTACACGGATATCTTATTTTACAAACTCATATCATGTATTACGTTACACTCAGCCCCATGGCCATGTTACAACGTGTCACGTAACACGTGTCGTTACACCAAATCTACAAATATCTTACTTCGCCAACTCATACTACATTGTTTGATGTACTCGAGTAACATTGAGATGAATAATCATATTACTACATGACACCACAATTTCCTGCTTCATCGATATTCCTTCGACAACGATTCAACCTCTGGTAATTTTTCAAACAAAGTCAACTAGATCATTGTTTCTCCAAATTCATCGCCTTCTTCAATTTCTTGCAAAGGATCTTGAGTACCTCCTGTAACCTTCCAACTCAAACCTCCACGCTGGTCCAAAATAAACTCATAGCCAATTTAACCCGACTTTTATTGAATTAATGTACAAAACTACGTAAATTATCCTATCCACAAAGATTAGGATCCCAAATTAACTGATGAACGACGATGCTATGTTTCTTAATATGCGACTTGTGGGCGAACGATTTGCCACAATGTACGCACTTGAATTGTTTCTCCTTTCCGCATTCCAGTCTCAAATGCTGCGTGAGGTTGCCTTTGTACTTGTAATGTCGACCGCATCCGTTCGGACAAATGAATATATTTTCCGTCGGATACGTCCTCGTATCCAGCAATTGAATCATTCTGTTAATATTCACCATTGGATTGAAATCTAAAAATACAACAATATTGGTTAGTAAACATCGAAATGCTTTATTTGCTGGATAATTCGAATCATACGTACCCATTTCTCATATCAGAAACCAGATTCGTAAAAAATTTCCAGCGTAAAAAAAAAATCATTCAACTTAAAATCTTTATAATTGTACTCGAGATATCTGTAAATTGGTAAAATACAATAGGTACTATTCGTAAATAAACATAAAATAACAATGATTTACACTTCGCGTATTTAAAAAATTAAACACGATAAGACTTAAATTGCATACGCTGAGATCAACGAATTAATAAAATACTATATGTTGTTGTACATGCATTTGATATAAATCTTCATCGTAAAATTCTTTCCTGCAGTATTTACAGCAAAATTCCGATCTAGTGTTTTCGCTATTTTCAGTCTCTTCGACGATGGCACCATCTCCTGGCTCAACTTTAATAGTCACCTGGCAAATATCTACAAAAACGAAATACCTCAAATTAATACAAATAAAATAATGCAACCTAAGCAGCAATGCCAGCAATTGAAATCAAATTCAAATGAGGGAAAACAAAATTAAAAACTTTATTATTAAAAAAAAAGACATCACATTGTACTAAATTATTACGTTATGCAACGTAAGCAAGTGTCTCTTCATGACATCTTTTCTAAAAAACTCCTTCAAACAAACCCCGCATTGGAATTGTTTGTTTTTATTGCACATATATTTTAAATGCTTCGAGATACTAGATCTATGCTTGTATACTTTGTTACAGGAGGCGCAGCAAAAATCAGACCCTCTGGTGAAATACTTTTTTGGCACGCGGTAATGGCAATTCTCAACTAAAACAAATACAAATTGAGTTACTTCTCTTCGTCGATGCAAAATATCGAATACTTGTCAAATATTACACACAGCAAACCTCAACTTACTGGTATCTTGTCAAAATCGCAATTTAATTAATTGTAATTACCGTAATAAAAACAAAATACATGGTATATTTGAACCAAAAAAATAATAATTTTTTTTCAATGCAACATAAGCACGTCATGAATTAGGAACGATGATTTTATGAACGAGACCCATATGCGTTCTTAAGGAAGACTTCTGAGTATATCTTCTCAAACACACCGGACACTCGAATTGTCTCATTTTACCACATTCGTATTTCAAGTGCTTGTACAAGTTGCATTTGTGTTTGTATTTTCGTCCGCAATTGTTCGGGCATATCCACTCGTCACCTTCTTGGGTCATGACGAAAGATTTTTTCTTTCCTATGAACAAAGTACCTCGTTTAAGACAAAATCCATGCAGCGAATCACGCGTAATTAAAACAAACACAAAACCTTAATGGAGATTCATTCGCGAACGATTTAATTCTACGAGGGAACTCGAGCAATGGTAAAGAGAAAAAAACGAAGGAAAACAAATATAAATACATATATTCGATATAAATTAGCAACAATGTTACCAAACGTTTGTATAATCACGCAAAAATAACAAAAGTAAAAAAATACGCTTAAATAACACATCACCCACTGAAAACCCGCACAAACCATATCACGGGCGCCGATATCAACCAACTAAACCCAAACTTGTATCATGACGGTTCAGAACCAATCACGAAACACCATTCACGCGCAAGGACCGCCTTCGCGGTAGGTATCACTAACTCGACGGGCGTGGCTAACACCCCGCAACCAATTATCAAACGCCTACGTCGCAGCAGGAAAACACGCCACGCCCATTTCATGACACCGCCGACAACTCTCGTAACTACTGAACACGCGTAGACGCTCGTGACACGGTTTCAACCTTCATCCAATGATGCAACGCTACACATACAAAAACACGTACTTATACCTCGTCTCGAATGTCAAACTCAAAACCACACTTTCTGCCGGAGTTTTTTTGTATTACAAATATCACACAACGAGATGAATATTTCGATGGCCGATCTCGGTATCTTGAATTTGTTTTTTATAGCGTTCAGCATCTTATCACGACCTCCGTGCCCGGTGTTGAGATGCGTTTGTAGTAACACGTCGTAATAGTGCTCGACCGGTGTCACAATTACAACCGGATCATCGAGCGTTTTTCGGCGTTCGATTAACTTAACGTCGTCGCCGTCTTCTAGTAATTCGAATTTATTGATTAAATGGTACTGCAAACTGCTTCTTTTATGGTCGGTACGACGAGCTTTGATGATTTCCTCGATGGTTTTCGATATTCTTTCTTGGAACCATGGTTTTCGCACCGAGTTTTCGTGCGATTGCACGTATTGTTCGAATTTCTGGTAATACAACGTTCTGATCTCTTCGCCGAAGACTGCAACAAAATTATATTGCTTTTAAGTACATCGCCAGCGACGGATTAAATTATTCGATCAACGAATGAAACAAAGGCGAAAATATTTATAAAATCAGTAAAAACATATATTTCAAAAATCACCTTCCGAGTGAATACACCTTACAACAATATACTATGAATTGTGCCCATATGCGATTTCAACGATATTTTCTGCGAAAACGATTTCTCGCAAACGAAACATCGAAAATTTGTCTTTCCGCCGCATTCGTGTTTCATGTGCTTATACATACTAGACTTGTGTCTGTACTTTTTGCCACAATTATTCAGACAATAAAACTCCAGCTCCGAGTTGGTAATTAAGTTATTGACATCTACATGGACGAAATGACCTGCAAACAGTAAAGATTTCAGGAAATATTATAAATGTAGAAAACAAAACACAGCGCGAAACCATCGTTATGTTGTGTAAACAACACGGAGTGACATGTAGCCGTGACAAATACTTACTACGAGGATTAACATAACTTCACACACTAAAGAGTACAACATCACGTGTCACATGTTACACAACGTGACAAAACTATCGCCAAAACGTAAACATGAACGTTGCATGCTGGAAGTGGGGTAAGAGAGGATGTTGCGTTGTACATGGCACAAAAGTAACATACCATATGA
The DNA here is from genome assembly GCA_003261595.1 of Maconellicoccus hirsutus. NCBI lineage: Eukaryota > Metazoa > Arthropoda > Insecta > Hemiptera > Pseudococcidae > Maconellicoccus > Maconellicoccus hirsutus. Next base: position 31,599 of record QBDW01000798.1, read on the forward strand.
CGCAACAAATCTTGCTTTTCATTGAAGATGGGGAGAGAGGGTTGGAGAAACGTTCCAGTTTAAGCTTTTCGCTTCATTTTGCACTCTCAAACACCGAATTGAGTAATCTAATATTGATAAGGGTCACACAAAATCATACTTTTTCAATTGAACATGAATTTATCACACATACGAGTACATAGTATGAACATAATGAGGAAAATCTGCAAAATACCAAGAAAAAAAAACATCATCAAGAAGATGGCTTCTTCTGAAGACGTACTAGCTTATTTTTAATACTCCACCAAGACCTACTTCTCAAGGCACTTCGAGCTTCTTCGATGGCCTTCTTAGTAGGTAAAATACCGTATAATTTTCAGACATGTTTTTCTAATAAAACAACCATCACGAAAAACTTGAGGAATTTTATTCGTCCACAAAATGTGAAATAACAAGTAAATTAAAACATAAACATTGACGGATCAGGATGGATTAATTTATGCTTAAGGCCTAAATGCGTCTTTAAGGTGCCTTTTTGGGTATAAGTTTTATGGCAGATTTTACACTTGAAATATCCTTCGGTTCCACATTCGTATTTTTGATGCGTCAACAGGTTACGTTTATATTTGTATTTTCTTCCGCAATTATTAGGGCACACGAAATACGACTCTGCGTTGATTCGACCATTACTCAATAAGGCTCCTAGAAAAAATTACATACTATATAAAAAATCATCATTTCCACGAACCATTCTAGAATGCAAGCTCGACCGGATATATCGTTGATTACATCCACCAAAACCCGCGAAATAATCGAATAAATTCCAACGATTTTTTTAATTCGATTAGTACATAGTTTTTGAACATCATAGACATTATTTTACTTTTTTTAAAAAAATCTAATAAACTACAAAATTAAAGCTTCCACGTGAAAAATCGCCAAATCGTTATTTCTTCCTCGACAAAAGTGTAGAATGAACACACGCCACGTGTTCTCTGAGATGATCGATTCTCTTGAATTTACGATGGCACATCTCGCATGTGAACTGTTTAACGTCTCCGCACTCGAATTTCAAATGCCGCGATAAATTGCCTTTGATTTTATACGCTTTTCCACAATTTAAACACGAGTAATACTTAACATTTCCGTAATACCGATCAACCGTATATCGATCGCGTCCTATTAAAAATCAGGTTTTTATTATTACATCGCAAAACAAGACAAATACAATAACATCAGCTAACACCGTGAAATCATTTATCGCTGTGAAAGCTCCATACCCGAGTAATTGAAATTGTTGTAAGATATACTCAAAATGGGGCATAGCCAACAAAATTCTTGAAATTGGCCCTTTACCGTTATTTTTTTCATCCCAAAATTCCAAATGGTCCATTCAATCTAGCATTTGAGCTTGCAAAATGAGATGATCAGCTGAAATTTGGTATATACCTAGTATTCGATACCTTTTACAACGTACTTTACTCCAGAACAATTGGTTCCTGTGCAAGTCCCCTTTTTTGAGGATCTATGCCCCCTAATGTCAGTTTTTCGCTTATATCTTAGTGAAAACTGGTTTTATCGAAAAAATAGTCCAGTTCAAAATTAAAACTCACTAAATTAAATTATCTGCAAAATGCATAATATAAGAGTTGATGTAACTGGCTTAGATTCCAAGATATGTGCGTTTGGAAAAGGAGCTTTTTTCGTGAACTTTTGCCAAAATCACTAAAAACCGCCAATTTTCTTATTAAATAATTTTTTATCAAGTTAGAAATGAAAAACTACACTCCACGTAATTTGGTTAAAAAATCGTTGAAGACTCGCCTAATTTGCTGCAATATATCTCAAAAACTAAGTAAGCTATCTTCATTTCTTTTTAGCGAATTTGTAGAGAATTCGGTCTAGTTTAATTTCAATTCTAACAAACTTCAACGAAAAAACAGTTTTTCTCATAGTTAAAAGCAAAAAACTAAATTTATGATAATTTTGACAAAAATTCAAGGAAAAAGCTCCTTTTTCGATCGCACATATCTTGGAATCTAAGCCAGTTACATCAACTCTTATACTATGCATTTTGTAGAGAATTTAGTGGGTTTTAATTTTGAACTGAACTATTTTTTCGATAAAACCAGTTTTCACTAAGATATAAGCGAAAAACTGACATTAGGGGGCATAGATCCTCAAAAAAGGGGACTTGCACAGGAACCAATTGTTCTGGAGTAAAGTACGTTGTAAAAGGTATCGAATGCTAGGAATATACCCAATTTCAGCTTATCATTTCATTTTGCAAGCTCGATTGCATTTTCGGGCTAGATTGACTAGAGTATAAGCAGTCTTCAAATTTTTTAACCCTTCATCGCGATTGAAAAAATACTCCAAAGTATTAAAAATATCGTATATTTAAAAACTAAATTATAACACCTTAAACTTACAAAATATTAAACTGAAATAAACACTATGTACTAAAATGACTTCAGTTTTGTATGACTCGATACATAAAAGAATACTCGAGATGATCTCAAAGCGTAAACAAAGACTCGGAAAAAAAATTCCACAAAAAATACTAAAATTGACTTTAGAATTCCACCTTTTAGCGTTAAAAATTTGTACATAGAATAAATATTCCAATGAGATCACAGTAATACAAACTCACATGTAACTTGTTCCCTCGAGTCCGATACGTAGGAAAAAATATACTCACCAATGGTAAAACTAGACTAAAAAATTCATAGGAACAATCGTAATTAATTTAAAATTACAAAATACGTAATAAATAAAAGCCTATACTTAAATATCCAAATTTAAGACTCAATCTGAGTTAACAATTTTTGCTTCGATAAAAATATACTCAATACCGCGCCGGAACTTCGTTAAGAGGCGGGAAAGAGACTTGATTTCTTTCGACTACATTCTCAAATTAAAAAAAAAAATCGAGAAATGTAGAAGAAAATTTAAAGTTATCCTTATCACATGAAAACGCAACTTCGAAAAAAATTCATCTCGAAAATATCGCTCAAGAGGGAGAATATCCTGAATTCCTCCCACTCCCTAAGTCACTGATACGACACAATATTGATAAATTAACAACGAATTAACGAAGTACTCCGGACGATTACCTCAAGCTAATTTATCACATCCTTGTGCAACTTGACAACATGCCTTTTTAAATTATCCTTCCTCGTGAAGGTTTGTTGGCACAAACCACAAGGATATCTTTTTTTGTTATCGTTGACATGATTGGAATTTTGGCTGATCACATCGAACACCGGTAAACTGAAAGCACTGGGATAGTAAAATTCGTTCGATGGGTTTAGCTTACGTAACGAGCAGCTCTTCTCTTCGTTGTATTCAACCGATGTTGTCATATTTTTAATGATATAGTTTTCTGAAACACACAAGCCGCGCAACTTGATGTAAAAATAATCGAAAAAATTAGCATCTTGTCAAACTACATCGTAACTACTGCATTCCAAAAAAATCGCTAAAAATAACATGCGAACAATACAAAAAAATTGATTTATTCGATAAAAAATTTTAATTCATTATAAAATTTAATTTCTAAATAAAAAGGCACCTTTTTCGTATCCAACAAATAATGGAAAAAATTCGCAATTAATTTAAAACTTTTCGATGAATCAAAACCATATGCGACTTTAAGACACCTTTTTGTGAAAAAAATTTATGGCATTCGTAACACTGAAATTGTTTTTGTCCACACTCGTATTTCCAATGCTTCGTCATGTTAAATTTATATTTATATTTTCTGCCGCAATTATTAGGACACGTGTAAATATCCGCGTCTGGTCTGGACGAAGAAGAGTTACTATCATCAACATCATTGCTTGGTTTCAATATGTCGTCCAAAAGGAAAACCATATCTGAAATAAAAAACCATGAAAATTAGCATGATTCGCTTAGCATTGCGAAAAACTTACCCAAAGTGGAATTCCGATGCACCGAGAACACGATGCGAACGCGTGGGAATCGCCATGTTGTCATGAACGATAAGCTCCACCCTCTGCAAACACCGAGTGTCATGAGAAGGTCAATGGGCGTGGCGTGTTTCGTGATAACTGGCTGAGAAGTGTAACAGCGTGAAACCACGCCCATTGGCATTCATGACACGATTATCATCGCTGAAATAAATACTCATGACACGACGACGTTGAATTAACAAAGTGAATCATCGCGTCCAATGAAATCGATTGGGTGATTATCTATGAACATATATTTCTTTTACGAATATTATGAAAATTCACGTAACAAATAATTTTACCAATATGATGCGTTTCATCGCATCAGCATGTCATTTATAAAACACATCTTTTTAATTTTAAAAAAGTGATTATTTTACAATAACAAAGAAACATCGAACAAAAAAAATATTAAATATAATACAAAATGCAAAAAAAAAAAAACTGAAACTGTATCAAATGAATCACAACAGGGTCGAGGACAAAATACCAATATTTATTTATGCTCAAAATAAATTCATATAGAAAAATTATCAATTTTTCAAAATAATCAACTGGCAGAGTAAAATCACCGATTTATAAAGCGACATTAAGCGAAAAGGAAAGAAGAAAAAATCGCACAGCCGAATAATTTCTAACTCTACTGTACAAATATCACATAAAAACTAATAGCTCAGGATGACCTTATGTATAACTCCAAGATGTGACTTTAGAGTCGTCCTTCTGGTGAACAACTTGCCGCAAATTTCGCATTTGAATTGTTTATCGCGGCCGCATTCGTATTTCAGATGAAATTTCAAGCTTCCTTTACTCGAATACACTTTCCCACATTTGGACGGACAAGCAAGTTTCCTTTCTAAACAGAAATTTCCATATAGAACAATTTAAAACACCTGACAATAAAAAGCTCGACTTAAAATTAAATAAAAGCGACTCGTTAGTAACAGAAAAAAACATTTAATGTCGGAAACGGAGAATTTTCTCAATAAAACAAATGTAATACAAAGAAGAAAAATTATTAAATATAAAAATATTAAAAAAAAAAAAGAAAGTAAATATATCACGCAATAAGAGTTGAAGAACAAAAATTAAACTATTCCATGTACGTTAACTTGATGCGTTTTCAGATTCGCCTTCCTGAGGAATAATCTTCCGCAGGCGTTGCACTTGTAGTTTTTCTCTTTACCGCACTCGTATTTATAATGGAATTTCGAGCTGCCTTCAGACGAATATGTTTTTCCGCAATTATTTGGACAATGAAATCTCGAATAGGTACCAAGTAATTTTACAATATTAAGCGAGCTTTTCCAACCTGATGAAAAATTCATAGCACTTAATAATCGTCGTATTTCGTACTTTCAGCTTTATCATGTTGGATGGATTGTTTTTCGCAAAACATAAACGATACGGTTGCTACTTCGTATCGGGTTAATTTCGTGATAACAGATAAATGTGATTTTAAAATATAAACATCTCGAGGATATATACAAAATTACAAAAATAAATTTCGGCACCCGTCGCGTGATACCGTGCAACGAAAAACAATTTTCAGGGAACATCCCAGTGCTGTGTCATGAACAGTGATGGGCGTGGTTATGCGAACCAGTATCATGAGTATACGTGTTACCGACAGACCACGCCCATCGCGCTCATGATACATTTTCTCCCGATTACGTCGAGTTTTCTGGGTTTTTTCATTCATCGAGACAGGCACCTTTGGGAAAAAATTAAGAAACTTATATATTAAAGCGATTTTATTGCAATATAAAAAATCAAACATTTTATAGGCAACTGAGCGGCAAAACTGAACCATGTACCGACAAAACTTAAGGAGGAATGACCAATTTATGAATATACAAGAAATGTTTCCTCATCGTCGCTTTTCTAAGGAAGTATTTACCACATTCTGCGCAATGGTATTTCTTTTCTTTACCACATTCGTACCTATAATGATACTTGACGCTCCCCTCACTCGAATACGTTTTGCCGCAATTATTCGGGCAATTGAATCTCGAACCCATTGACTGAACAGCTTTGGATGGTAAATCGAAGAAGCCTGTAAACAAAATCACATGTTAGCGAAAAATGACCAATTTCAGAAAATCACCTCAACAAATGAACTTACTTTCAAACGACGTTTATCATTCATAAAATTAAGAAAAAAATTACAAATCCCTCGATGAATTTGAACTTTTCCAGATAAAGTACAACGTTTATTTACGAATCTTAACCATTTCACCAAAATTAAGAATTACATAATGTGTAAGATACAAAAATACGAAAAATGTATACAAAAAAACGCGGAAAACTTGAATTAAACCGAACATTCACGAAGGTAATATCCTATGAACCAGTCCCATGTGCGTTTTGAAATGTCCCTTTTGAGAGAACGACTTGGGGCACATCGTACACTGGAATTTTTTCTCTTGGCCGCATTCGTTTTTCCAATGCTTGATCATATTAGCTTTATGCTTATATCTGCGTCCGCATTTATTCGGGCAAAGATACTCGGTCATCACAATCGTGTTACTGAATCCTGCAAACGATAAACCTACAAAAAAAACACACATTAGTAAGAATAGGTGACTGAAAATGAATAATTCGCTGATTTCAAATATTATTATAACGCTGATTAGTAATAATTCAACAAGCATTTGCAATAAAATCTTTATATTTCTCGAAAAAAAAAACGAAGTCAACAACAATTCCACTAAAATACTACTTTATGAACAATGATCGAATGTGTTTTGAAATTACTCTTCTGAGCAAAAGCTTTACCGCATAAACTACACCTGAACTTTTTACTAACTCCGCATTCGTACTTTAAATGACACGTGAGATGTTGCTTATGTTTGTACTTCCGTCCACAATTATGACAAGCGTGCCCCAAGTAATTCGAATCTTTATAATCCGTATTCGAAACTGAAACAGAACAACGTAATTTACAAATATTTCATTATATGAAAAAAAAAGGTGGGGGGTCCATACATAGAACTTAAAAATAAACCGATAATTAAAACCAAAAAACGATTTATTAGGAAAACAAATTCATTTACATGCGACTAATTCATGATAATTTTATGAATGATTCCCATATGCGATTTTAGAGTACTTCTCTGGGAAAATTTCCGGCCGCATACTTCGCAATCGAATATTTTTTTGTTGCCGCATTCGAATTTCATGTGTCTTGATAAAGTATGCTTATATTTATAAGTACGATGACAATTCGGACAAGCTAGCGGAGCTGTAAAAGTCATAATAATTCTAATCAACGGAAACGATTCGAATAATTACAAAGGTATTTGCATACGCAAAACACAGATCTTCAAACAAATCAACGAAATTTGGAAAATAATGTGAAAAAACATTTATTTTACTTTTGTGGAACATACCTTACACATAAAAATTGCTAACGAAGAAATTCAAAGTACAACTTGTTTAAAGCAGGATATGATGAACAATACCCAAATGCGTCTTGAAGTTACTCTTCTGGGCAAATTTTTTCGAACAATGAGGACAAGTGAAGCTTTTCTTACCACCGCATTCGTTTCTCAAATGCGACCTCAACGTGCTTTTATGTTTATATTTACGGCCGCAATCGGGACATACGAAAGGTCCAGTACCTCGGATTCTCTCGTATCCATCACTGCTCGGTTGCATTCCTACGCAAAGGTTCGTTGCATTATTAAAGCGTATTACGAAGCATTCGATGTGACGAATACACGAAATAAATCCCTATGCATGCATCCCGCAGGATAAACCGCTATTCGAGGAAATGCGAAAATACATTATGCGCGCGCGTCGCGTCTATATCAACCGCACATGCGTAGTGAGATGATTACACGTTATGCGCGTGGTATGGTATGCGCACAACCAGTATTTATAAGTATTGCGCATGAGCTGTGACGTCATTGCGCAGCTGCGCACTCGCCATATGAATTCGTTGCCCATCACAACAGACTAGTGAGGTTGCTTTGAAAGGTTATTGCGAATTGTACGCGCTATTAATACGGTTTCATATCTCGGTAACATAATTAAGGCACAAAGTCAAAACAAATTATCTTATTCGTATGCAAAACATCAGAAAAACGCGTCACTTACGAATAATTAAAACCGTAGAAATCATTACAAAAAAAGGGAAATATCACTTCTCCATCAACATCTTATGCACGAGACCTACGTGAGTTTTCAAATTATGCTTATAAGTGAATTCTTTGAAGCACACATCGCATCTGAAGGACTTTTTCTTGTTACATTCCGTTTTCAAGTGACTCAATAAATTTCGCTTGTGTTTAAATACGCTTTTACACTTAGGACATGGAAATATATCAGCTAATTGGTTCGAGTCAGGTATTTGCCATCTTGCTCGATCCAAAGACAAACTCAACGGATCGCGTTGCGGTTCTGTAATTTAAAAAATATTCAATTATTACAAAATCCACCTAGTTGCATGATCGTGTTAAGCTCGATGACGAAAAAAAAAGTAACATCAAGAATCACACGAAGATGAATTCAAAATTATATTTTTCAATGAAACAAAAAGCCGTATCATTATAACTAATTGGATCAAAAAAAAAATCAAAAATCGTATCACTTGTAATATCATATCACTTGTCGATTATTTTATGAACTAAGACCATATGACTTCGTAAAGTGAATTTATGACGAAAAGGTCTATTACAAATAGAACATTCAAATTTGCTCGTCCTGGCACATTCGTATCGTAAATGTCGTTTCAAAGACGAAAAACGAATGTATACTTTCCCGCAGTAATTCGGACACGCGAATTTCTCTTCTTCGAAAGGATCCGTTGGCGTTACGCGTACGAAATCTAAAAATATTCAAATACTGTAAATATAAATCAAACGACAAAATAAAGGGTACCGAATATTTACACTCAATCACATTTTCACTACGTTTGCTCAGTACCAAAACACCTACTGATAAATCATACAGAAAAATATTTCATAAAAAAATCTGCGAATCATTATCCATAACTATCGTTTCACTCGTGTCATGAATACCAATGGGCGTGGTTTGTGTCATGAACGCGCGCCCTTGACCACGCCCATCGGTGCTCATGATACAATCGTCATGATTTCGCAGGTGTGATATATTACACATGATTCTACGTTCTTTTCACGAATATGAAACATGAATTCATGACACGATACTTTTTGTTCATGACATCGCACTTGAATGTAATCGAAGATATCGTGACACAGAAACGTATGCAGATTTGTACAGATTCTCGCTTTCTGGAAATTTCCAAAGGATACATGTCAAATTTGACAGGACTAATAGCTCTCCTTTCAATTTCCTCAACTAATAGCACACTCCTTACTTCACTTGACATCCTTCTCCACGACTAACCCCTTTTATTTCCACTTCAACGAATAACTTCGACAAAAATACATAAACGAGGATTATTTATTGATAAAAAACAAAACAAAAATCAATTGAATGAAAATGACATAAAAAATCACATCGAAACTGCACGGAAGGCTCCTCATTACAAGGCTGTTTTACCATGCACAATAACCATATGCTTCTTGACCAGAAATTTATGGCTAAATCTTTTCTCGCAAATAGAACAACTAAAAAACTTGAACGTCTCTTCGATGCCGCATTCGTATCTTAAATGACGGACAAGGGTAGATTTACGTTTATAAACTCGTCCGCAGCCATTCACGCAAGGAAACTCGTTCGCACCTACGTAAGCAAAATATATCAAAAATATTCAATAACACGTTCAAATTTTCCTTACTCATTAAACGAACGAAATGAATTGCCTATATTATTCAAGCGAATCGTACACTCGTATGAAATACAGTCATGTACATTTGAACGAAAACTCGTAAAATTTAACAATAACCAATCACGTGCAGCAATAATTTTATTTGCACCAGCCAAACAACCGGTAAATCAAAATGAGAAAAAAAGAACAGAAAAACTAAATTCTAAAATTCTGTGAAAACAAAAAAAAAGTAATTACGAAAGTACATTAAATTAAAAGTTTTCCATGTATTAAACCCAGATGCGATTTAAGACTGCTTTTCTGTGAAAACTGCCTGTCACATTCGCTGCATCGGAATTGTTTGGCAACGCCGCATTCATATCTTATATGCCTATTCAGGTTGAACTTGTGTTTATACTGTTTGCCGCAATTATTCGGGCAACGTATCATCGATGCTTCAATCCTCAACTTGGTTTTTGGCGATAATTTGGCAAATGATAATTCAAAAAAGGCTGCAAAAAATGTCAAATTTGTATTACAACGATAAGCACCAAGGACGAGCACGTTATATTCACTACCACACAAAGTTGAACAACTAAAGACCAAATTTTGAGAAAATTTTTATTACTTAATCACAAAATATAACTTTATGAACCATGATCGCGTGCGATTTCAAGGAAATTTTCCGCGAAAAGAATTTACCGCAGAGGTCACAATTGAATTGCTTAAGCACGCCGCATTCGTAACGTAAATGCCTGTTCATGAGATACTTATGTTTATATTTCCTGCCACAGGCATTTGGACAAAGAAATATTCGGTAATCTGAAAACAATGCGTTCATCGGATTAGTAATAAATTTGATAATCGCCTTCTTCCGAGTATTCCATCAAAATAACGCCGAATAAAACCAACGCCGCTGATTAGAATAATCAAAAAAGTTTATTTCATATCACAACACATTGAAAGCATGAATAATACAGTTTTAACGCGTATTCGCGAGTTGCATTCTCGACAAATGACGCTTCCCCAAAACTCGAAACAATCTTTGAAATACACACGTGAATAAAAAACAAAATGATAAAAGATATGGTTAAAATATTCGTAAAAGATAGAAAAGACATACAAAAACAATGCACAATTGCAGTAATTATAACCGATAAAAAATAATGGGGTTTTCAAATTCGCATGCGAATATTACATCAAGATGCGCCTGCGCGCAATTGTAACTGCGCGCGCGTTTGCGTGCGCATCTGCTATGTTGTTTGCTTACACGCGCAATATGGACGATGCGCGCGCATGCTATTTCGACGTCAAAATTCATAACCGAAATTTCATTTTGAAGGGTAACTCGTGAGTAGCATAAGTGAGCACGCGAAATTAATTTAGTTTCGTCGTATGAGATTCAAACCTCAAGCTTATCAATGATGCGCACGCAGAGAGCAATCTTGAACGATTGAATTCCCGAAACAAAAATAATACCATGAAAATATGAAAGTACGACAATAACGTCAGTTTATTTAGAACTCGATGTCAACACAGCATTCGCGATTCGATTCCTCTTGATGTTATCCTTCCTCGTACGAATCCAAGATCCCATTTGCTTCTTGATGACATCCTCGTTAATTTCATACAACTGTTTGACGACCTCTGAAACCACAACACGCGTCGTTCAGCTTCCTTCGTCTCGCCAAGGAAATTACATCGCTCCGGATACATTACCAGTGATCGTAGATGCGACATTTGTATCGCCAAATTTAAGCAAATCTCCACCGGACGTGTTACTCCTTCCGGTCATGCTGATCTTGGTTACTAGATTATTTCCAATGACAGCTTTCATAATATAACTGACACTGGATGTGATATCACGTCCTCCTAATCGTTCGATAACCGATTTCTGAAACAAGCTCTCCCATCAGGTCGACATACGAGTAACACTTCCTACACTCCTACGTTAAGTACTCACAAATAAAACCTTGTTTTTCATCGAATTCAAATGCCTATTCAACTCTTGCAACTTGTCTTCAGTTTGAATGGGTAAATTCATCTTCAAGAAGTTATTAAACCTGGCATTGGTGTAAGTACCGAAACACGAGTCCGTCATACAAACGGACGCTATCGAGTCTACCTTGGCTTCTGCAAACAATCATCTTTTTCGTCGCCACTTCAAAATCTATGTAATTTAACATCTCACCTATTTTGGTCAATTCGCCGTAAAACGTGGAAAAACATTCTTGCAGGATATCAGCAACACAAAGGCTTTTACCGCAATGAGTACACGTCGCTGAGAAAACTAAAGGAGACGCTAAAAAACAATAACGTCGTAATTAATACATCGAGCATATAAATTTACATCGCAGTTAATCGTAAAACATTTATGCCCCGTAAAAGCAACACGAAAAGAATTTTGATACATAAAAGCGTTCTTTTAACAGCTCACAGCGATATTTTTTCTCACATCAAAGCAACATCCGGCGAATCCACCGTTGATCATTATTTTTCACGAGTTGAATTGAAAAATTACCCAAAGCGTGTCAAAGGCGTTATGCATAGCTCGAGGAAGTGGCCCAATTTCAATATTTGCACCTGGCTGTAATCATGGGGAAGGGCAAGAGGATCGAAGTATAGGTAGTCTGTCTTGTGAGCTCCGAAATGAGGGGACTAGTTGAAAAGTTAAGGCCCATTAATCAAGGTGAATCGGTTTGGCCATGGATGGGGGTTGTCTACCTGAATGACATATTTTTTCAATTACTTTAACCCCCTCAAAACTAGTTTCTAAATTTTCAACCAAGACTCCACTCCCCTCAAAAAAGAGGTGACGTCATAAAACATTGAGTCGAGTACAAATATAAAATCCAACTATGGGCCGAAAATAAGATTTTTCGGAGCTTGGACACTCTCCCAAAAAAAATCACAGGCGTAATTTTTAGAGGTAAATTAAAAAATCAATTTTGTTAGTTAAAATATTTTTTAACATGCTTGGGAGATCAATAAGAAAAAAAAACTTCGTACGCAATTAGCCGAAAAATCGATAGTTTTCGCTGAAAAAAATATTGAAACCGAACGTACGCCCGTCAAGTTGATATCGGCCACCGCGTACTAGCGGAAGATGTCCTCTTACGCGCTAACGCGGTTGCGACGCGTACGCGTACATCTTCCACTAGTACGCGGTGGCCGATATCAACTTGACGGGCGAACGTTCGCTTTCAATATTTTTTTCAGCGAAAACTATTGATTTTTTTGATTAATTGCACATAACTTTTTTTCTTTTTATCAATCTCTCAAATACGTTAAAAACTATTTTGACCAAAAAAATTTTTATTCGCCGATTTGGCCCCAAAAATGGCGCCCGCATAAACCAAATTTCATGTTTTCCTTTATTTTGCAAGCTCGGGGCCATTTTCAGGCTAAATTGACAGAACTAATACTCAGTATTTTCATATCAAGATATTTTCATGTTATCATTTGGAATCCGATTTACTTCAATTTCCATGTTACGCCGAAAACCAACATAACCAAAAGAAAATCCACAACAAAGCCAGTCACAATATACAAAATCATGATTCCAACACAGAACCAACAACACGAAACTCATCGAATGAATAAATAAACCATAAAATGGATTTATTACGATTCTCAGATAAAAATAAAAAATAATATCACAAAATGTTTTTCCTAAATTCTCTAAAACTACGTAATACTAATCAGTCATTATCATGCCATGAACCATGGCCATATGAGTCTTCAGGGTGCTCTTCCGCGTGAACATCTTCTTACAAATAACACAATGAAATTGCCTTCCGACGCCGCATTCGTATCTCAGATGCCGCTTCAGATGACACTTCCTTTTATACTTACGGCCGCAATTATTCGGGCAATAATAATACTGATCTAAATAAACCGACTGATTGATCGACAGATTAATCCAGCTCTTGAGTTTCAGCTCCATTTCTAAAATACCAACGAATACTTAATTCCTTCGAATACGAATAACGAAGCATCGACACGAGCTATAAATATTAAACCTTATACTAGGCGACTAGCGTTTTATGAATATTCAAAACATGAGATCTCCAGTTTGACCTCTGCGCGAATGATTTGCCGCAATAAGAACAGTGGAATTGTTTCTCAACCCCGCATTCGTATTTCAAATGTCTGTTCAACAAGTACCCGTGCTTATATGTTTTATTACATCGAATACACGAATGAATGCTTTCACCGTGGCCTCGTGCCGTCGTATTTATAGCACCTCTAAAAGCTAAAAATACATCACAATACTAGTTAATCGAACCAGTACTCTAAAATAACAAATTCACTATAATCTAATTTCGGCGTCAAAAAGCGACAGAAAAACAAGCAAGTTAAACTAACACCACAAAAAAATAACCAAGAAAAATAGGTAAATTTTTATTTGTAAAAAAAAAACGAGGAAAAAACGCGATATTATTAAAATCAGCTCAGTATTCTTTTATGAACCATAACAGCGTGGCTTTTCAAGTTAAAATTATGTGTGAACGATTTGCCGCATTCTTGGCACGAAAAATGCTTGTTTCCGCCGCATTCGTATCTTAAATGCCGGTTCAGCAGGTACTTATTGGTGTATTTTCGGCCGCAGTTGTTCGGGCACATAATGAAACTTTTCGAATTCGGCGGCGAAATTCCGAATTTCATGATACTCGACAAATCGCCATCTAAAACAAAACAGAACCGGTTAGAGCTATCAACGATGGAACGAAAAACGAGATAAAAACACCACATCCAAAGATGACATCACCTAATGACCCGAACAAGCGAGTGTAGGCGAAATTCGCGATAAAAAAAGCTCCGGGCTTATCAATGAAGTATTTGAAAATACAATAACCCGTCGTAGGTGTCATGCGACTTTATAAGACTGGAAACGTGAACGTGTTGTGCAGGAACTGACGAATCTAGATCACCCCTTGCAAGTCACCCTTTTCACCACAGATGGCGCTGTACCTAGACATAAAAATAAGAAATCGGACGTAAAAATGATGAGTGAAAAAAAATAAAATTTCAAAAGTGATTTTGAGACCTCAAAACCAGACTAAAAAAATGGCGCATTCAAAATTTCTCCACGACTCCCCTATCCTTTCTCACAGGGGGAAGGAGGGAGGGGGAGATCAAAATTGCGAAAATCGCAAAATTGTCAAAATATGAGAAAAATGATATTGATATTGAAAGTGGATGAAAACTGAAGAAAAATGACCAATTCAAAATTTTCCTCCCTCTCTTCAACTTACCACCATCAGTGATTCCCAAATTTTGGAAAATGAAAAAAATGTAGGAGGGGGGACTTGTACTGGGTCATTTTACTTCTCTCGTCATCTTCATTCAATATCACTTTCATTTTCTTCGCTATCTCTGCATTTTAGAAATTTATTGATTTTTTAAATTCAAGTTTTGAGCATCACTGAAGAAAAAAAACGCAGGAGGAAAATTTTTAAAGGATCATTTTTCTTCTCTTTTCATGCACTTTGAATATCACCATCATTTTTTTCATTTCTTTCGTATTTTAACAATTTCACGTTTTTTGACATTTTTGACCCCCCTGTGAGGAAAGGATAAGGGAGTCGTAGAAAAATTCTGATTGCGGCATTTTTTTAGTCTGGTTGTGAGGTCTCAAAATCATGTTTGAAATTTCACCTTTTTTCATTCATAATTTTTACGTCCGATCTCTTATTTTTATGCCTATGTACAGCGCCATCTATGGGAAAAAAGAGGACTTGCACGGGGTGACCTAAGTTCGTCAGTTCCTGCCCAACACCGTTCATGTTTTAAGTGTTAATAAAATCGCATGATACCTACGGTGGGAGATCCTTCTCCTGGAGGATACTTTTTTTTAGAAAAAATCGCAATATTGGCCACTTTTCTGAATTTCGCCTACAATAGTACCTCGTTAAAACGACGCTCGAACGACGACACAGCTTCATTTTCAAGTCTCTCGTTAAAAAACTATTCAAAGATTGGAACTCAATGTGACGTCATCTAGTACCAAATATCACATTGACTTCTCCATTCGAGACATCAAACATGTATTGGTAAATACCCCCTCCCTTCCCCCAAAAGAAAACGAAAAATCAAACACACATTAAATCATCATTATTTTTTTAATATAAAGAAAAACAGCTTCTAAGAGATTCAACAACTACATTATTTGTTTATGCACGTTCAACGAATGAACTGCCAGTTGAGCCTTATGAGCGAATGATTTATCGCACTTGGAACACTTGAATTGATTAGCCACTCCGCATTCGTAAACTAAATGCCTTGTAAGATGCCCTCTACGTTTGTATTTACGGCCACACATATTCGGACAGTAGTGTACGTCGTCCAAGTACATAACACCTATCAACAAACATTTTTGTAAATTAAACGCAATAAAAACCATCGATTTAAATTCAACGCAGCGAGATACAACCTTTCGGTGGCGCGTCACAAACGCGACTACGCTAATTCCCGACGCGTTCGACAGTGCAGCCACTTCGTGCTTTCAAAAATTTGAAAAATATTAAAAAATGAAAACTTTATTATTGGTTAACTTGAACAAAACAAAACGATATAATAAACGCATATTATATCAATTTTTTGTGTACATTCAACGAATGCACGACTAAGGTAGGTCTATGGGCGAATGACTTGCCACACCACGAACATCTGAATTGTTTCTCCACTCCGCATTCGTATTTTAAATGCCTCTTCAGATCAGCTCTACGTTTATACTTACGACCACATGAATTCGGACAATAGTGAGACCCGACTAGAAGGAAAATTGTTAATTAAAAGAAACCGTTACTTTTCACCACAAGCCCAAACAACAACGAATTTTCCAATTAGTTACAATTTACATAAAATACATGCAACAATTCGCGAATCTACGGTAACATTTGGTGTATCATTATCATGTGCTTTTTCAAGGTGCCACTTTGTGAAAACGTTCTCTGGCAATGCATACAACGGAACAGCTTCATACCGCCGCATTCGTACTTTAAATGCCGCATCAAATGACATTTACGTTTATACCTTCGTCCACAGAAATTTGGACAAATATTAAACTCGAACATGGCTGCAACAAACATAACCGTAATGAGCAATCGAGCACCGAAGACCCATTTTGTGAAGATCACACACTCCTCTACAAAATTTTCACAAAAGCATTTGGGTAAAAATCCCGTATTTATTTTTATTCAAATATAACAAGAAAAATAAAAACTTCGGTAACAATTACAACAATCTTCGATGAACTCCGATAACATGCGACTTGACGTTACCCTTCTGCGAGAACATCTTACCACAATACGGACACTGAAATCGTCTACTTCCTCCGCACTCGTATTTCAAGTGCTTACTCAGACTACACTCGTGTTTATACTTTCTACCACAATTATTCGGGCAATGAAACATACTCGAGTTGTCAATTTTGGCCATCGACGATACACCTTGCGAATCCGCTTTTACTGAAATATCACAATAAAACATGAACCGATACTATAATAACGTAAACTAAACGTTAACGCATGCAATACCGATGGATAAAACGGAAACCGATATTGTGAGATGATAACGAGTAAAAACCATATATTTAGGATGTCACAGAAGTACAAAGAACATAACATTCGACAATTACAAGAAATCCTTATCTTATAATAGTTTTCTATGAATATTAATCAAATGAGATCTCAAATGAGGCTTCTGAGTGAATTGTTTACCGCAATAGGTACATTTAAATTGTTTCTCCACTCCACACTCGAATCTAAGATGTTTACTCAGACTAGTCTCGTGTTTGTATTTACGTCCGCAATTATTCGGACAAAAGTACAACTTCGCCATTGGCATGACTCCATCGTCACCTAGAACGTGGTACTTGGAGGATCTCCTCTTTGGTAATAATCCCGCTGGCCACACTGTAATTTGCAACTTTAGTTAGAAAAATACGCAAAATACCTCTAAAACCAATACTCCCACAAATGAACACAGAAACCACACAACAACAAAATATTTACTCGTTGATTACAAATCCGCAGATTATCGCTTCGATATTTCAACATCCTTTTGGTCAGCTTACAAAAAATGCAAGTATCTCAATAAGTTACATCCACCTTGGAAAATATATTTTCATCGCGACTAACAATGAAATAAAATCTAACACTAGCCTTATTCGAATTTAACACTAACATGTGTGGAAAAAAAATCGCCAAGTACGTTTGAAAGAGGATACCACCGATACCACTAAACTCCTACCATACTTTCTTATGCCTATTCACAAGATGCAGCCTTAAATTCTGCTTCCTCGAGAACGTCTTATTACAAATGGTACATTTGAATTGTTTCTCAACACTACACTCGAACCTAAGATGATTACTTAGGCTACTGGAATGCCGATATTTACGTCCGCATCCATTAGGGCAACAGAATATTTTAACGACGCCATCCGCATCGTAGAACATTTCCACTTGGAATTTACGAGCTCGTCTTCGAATCGTCTCCTGATTCGTCCAATCTGCAAAGTAATCGCGAATTAGTGAATTTCATTTTTATTTCGGTAATCACTGCGAGATACACTAAGCATCGTCCCAATGTTAAATTTCCGGTGTTAATTTCAGAAAGAGAAGGAACCCAGTGAAGCGATAAAATTCGAGTAACCAAAATGTACTTATTCATAGCTCGCATCTGAGAAAAAATCACGTCGAAGTTGAATCGTCGCAAAAACGGTTACTTCTGAAAAGCAATACAGAAATACGAACAAGTCGAAGCCAACAGCCTGAAGTGTTTCAGCTTCATGTACAAAAATTACAAAAAACTATAGTCTAACTTTTCATTAACAAGACGTCTAGGTCAATGAAACCTGAAACTATTATCAACATTCATTCAAGCGTTTACTATCGTTATAAATATGCATGACCTTGAACATAACACAAAACAAAAATCCGGTCAGACTGGTTATCAACCAGCGTTCCACGCGTTCAGTTCAAACAATAGAAACTGTTCCACTCGAATGTCAACAACTATTTCAGGTTAGTAAAACCTGAAACTACTGTCAACGAACGTTTAAATAGTTACTATTGTTACAAATACGCGTGACCTTGAACAGAACACCAAACAAAACCCCGTTCAGACGGCTTATTACGCGTTCAGTTCAAGGTCACGCGTATTGCGCACAATAGAAGCTGTTCCACTCGAATGTCAACAACTATTTCAGGTTCGTAAAACCTGAAACTACTGTCAACGTTCGTTCAAATGTTTACTATTGTTAGAATAACGCGTGACCTTGAACTGAACGCGTGTAAACTTCGGTTGACAACCAGTTCGGCTGGTTTTCACTTTTATTTCCTGTTCAAGGTCACATGTATTCGCACCAATAGGCACCGCTCCAACTGGATGTCGATGTTTCGGATTTCATCGCGAAAGATCTACACGAAAATTAATTCATAACTACAGGTGAATACTTGGCTTAGAATTTTTATCATATTATGCATCTAACACGTGTCACGTGCGTTATGAATCATTGAAATTTACAAATAACAAAAAAAGCGAAATTTATTGCACAAATAATTTTAGAAATATAATTCTTTCGGATGAATTGGTTTAAATAACGTCGACTTAATATAATAGGAATAAATACACGTTGAAAACAATACGACTAAATTCTACATATCGTAAAGAATGTTTCACCGGAAACGCGAGTAATTCTATTACAACAAATAAAATAAAAGGAAAACAAAAAAGACACATAGAGTATTTTCGATTACATTGCACACCTCACACAATTAGGAATCTCACCACTATACTAATTTTGATTAAATGGTAATTCAAATTTGACTACAAACATCGACAAACGAGGTAAATTTAACTTACTCGACTTAAATTAACTTTTTATGAACAATAATAGCGTGATTTTTCAAATTATATTTATGCGAAAATTTCTTATCGCATTCTTCGCATTTGAACTGTTTGGACACGCCGCACTCGTATTTTAAATGACGATTTAGATGTCGCTTATGTTTATACTTCCGGCCGCAATTATTTGGACAATACAGAGCGCTATTTAGATCATATATCTTGGGACCATTCGCGATAACTGGTTCCCTACCGGATTCGAAGGCTTCCCAAAATATGAAATGCCCTCCAAACGGCACTGTCAAACAAAATAAATCATATTAGATGAAGCTCTGACGTATCGATACTCGCGTTAATAATCGCCTTCTAATTTCTACCGTAAATAAACATCGACTAGATCCTTTATAACGAATTTATTACATAAGAACACTTCAAAGAATTAATTTTTTGTGAACAATAATCGAGTGATTTTTCAGGTTACACTTATGAGCGAAACATCGTCCACATTCGTCGCACTTGAATTGTTTACATACACCGCATTCGTATTTCAGATGCCTGTTTAGGTGATGCTTGTGTTTGTACTTTCTGCCACAGTTATTCGGACAATACAGACAATCCGAGGAATCGGAAAATTTACGTAGTGATGTGTTCAAAGACCAGCTTTGTAGGTTTTCCCAGCTCAACGGTTCCAAACCAGGTTCTATAAAAATTTAGAATTTTCGCATTAGCGCAATAGCTGATTTAAAACAACTTTACAGCATTTTAGGTGATTAATAATTAGAAATGAGTATTTATTAATTACCGCAGAAAATTTCCCCGTTAACATCGTTGAAAATTTCGGACACGATGTTTTGTATGAGGTTCCCTTCTATCAACTCCGCGATCAAGTGACTTAATCATTGTTGAGTCTGCTCGGTCACTTGGTCGAAATCGAAAGAAAGGAACCTTTGATGAAACATCAACTACGAGAAGGACTTTCTTGATGAATAATCTTGCAAGAATTAACTACTGTTTGAAAAAAGATGATAAAATGAAAGAAAATGAAATTATATGTAAAATGTATAATTTACACAACGTAGAAATTTTACTTGAGCAATTAATTTCCTGTTTCAGCCGAAATTTCATGTTCTTCATCATTGTGCAGGCAATTGAATCATATAAGGGGAACATGAGGGGAAGCCATCTATGCTGTAATTTTTGCTGGAACATTTTTTCACCTAAAAAAATATCCCTTATGGGAATGAATTTTGGGTACCGATGATTGGACCTGAGATGAAATTTGTGGGAACAAAGTTCTGCAGAACTAAAAGGAGCACCTTTTGAATATCAACATTGTTTTGAATCTTTTCAACTTTTCGAGACATCACGCAAAACCGTATTTCGGGGCGGGGGTTGGACCTAGCCCAGGACCAGACCCCGAAACCCGAGAGGCCCCGATAAATTAGCCCTGACCCGAAGCCCATGACCCAAAACTGTAATTTCAAAACCCTCACAAGAAACCCGTAACCTAGTTTTTCAAAATTGACACCTGAAACCAGGCCCCGAAACCCAATTATCATGTTTCAGGCCCAGAAACCAAGATTATGTCAAAATTCATCATTCGAGTGTGGTATCTTGCGAAAAGAAAAATGACTTTTTGCCAAAGGTGCCATAAAATTTCAAAAATTACGAAATTCATTTTTTCAAAATTCTATTACCTTTTTCATTTTAGTTTTACTATCATTCTTCATTTTCATAACACCTACAACATTCCTAATGTTCAACATCCATCAGCGAAAAAAAAATTGAAACTCAACTCATCACTTAAGTAGCTCATTAAGACTACAAATATTTCGAGGTCTTTTTGGGGCCTCCATTTTTTTAGACATCGCGTTATTAGCACATGAAAAAAAAATAAAAGCCTTGAAAAGCCCCGATAATTTTTCACAACGCCCTAAACCCCGGCCCTGAGACCTAATTACTTCGGACCCGGCTTCGAAACCGAGACCTCATTCTTGAAATTCAGGCCCAGGCCCCGAAACCAGAGCCCCAAATAAAAAACCGTTCTGGACCCAACCCAAATTTTGCATAAAAAAATTTCTGGGGCGATCAACGGAACAGTTTAATAATTAATTTTATTTCAGCTATTTTTAAAACGTCTTCCATCCTGCAATGTATTTCAAGAAATCCTCCATGATACCTCCTCCATCCGCCGTTTATTTCAATTGCTCGAGTCAAAATAAAAAAATACCAGAATCAACAAATAAATAGGTTCTATATTTTATCAATAGAATAAATCAAAATTACATAATAACTTTATGTACAATAATAACATGAGATTTTCTTTGATCAGGTCTGGCAAACAATTTACCACAGATATCGCATTCAAATTGCTTCTTAATGCCGCATTCGTACCTCAGATGTTTGCCCAAATTATGCTTATGTTTATACTTCCTACCGCAATTATTCGGGCAAAAAAACGACGGCACGTTGTTACTCGAAACAAGTATAAAACCTGAAAACGAAAAATCCAAATTTAAGTTTCGGATCACGAAGAAAACGAAAAAATCGAGTACTGCAAAAGGAGAAGCGAACCTCAGAATAGAGAATTTGAAAATTCATAAAAAAAAACAATAATTTCGCAGTTTTTATTACGAACTAAGAAAACACTTACACTTGGTAAAATTCAATAAAACAGCGTAAAAACCATTTCAAACGATAAATAGTTAATTACGAGGCAACGAGATTAATCGGCGCCATCTTGAGTAATTTTTTATGTATAATTATACAATGCGTTTTGAGATTCCCCTTTTGAGAGAATTTCTTGCCGCATTCCGGACATTGGAATTTTTTCTCTACGCCGCATTCGTATTTCAAATGCCTATAAATATTTGTTCGACGTTTATAACGTCTGCCACAATTATTCGGACACGGCACTCCAAGTCCGACATGTTCCGGTGACACTTCCTTTCGACGCTGGGATTCAAAAATTTCTAAATAACGAAATTTTATGTTAAAATCGAAAAAAAAAATACCACAAGTACATAACACCTTTACACCTGATGTTAGTATGAAACGCAACGATAAAAATTATACAATTGGTAAGTAGTGCACCGTTGTTTACATTTGTGTACAATTAAACCGTCGTATCTACAGATCGAAAAATATTTTCTTATGAACGGTAATCAAATGCGTTTTGAGATTGCCCTTCTGCGTGAACGCTCTGCCGCATTCGGAACATTTGAATTTTTTCTCCACTCCGCATTCGTACTTCAGATGATTGTGCAGGCTATATTTGTATTTGTATTTCCTTCCGCAATTATTCGGACAGTGGAATTCTCCGAAGAAATGTGGATGCGATTGGGTCGACACGAAAAACATTTCTACAACAAAACCACCATCGTCGTAAGTAATCGTTCGAATGTCACCGTGAGAATATCACGTATTTATAATGGAGCTGACTAAAAACAGAATATCTTCTTTCAACCTGAGCACCTTTGAGTCTAAATTCCGTTCGTTGCAAACTCCTTTTCGCCACAATTTACACCTTCATACTATTTTCCACCGTTTCCAAACAAAGTACGTATATTTACTAATCAATACATCGTATAACGCAAAAAAAAGTAACAAAGTGTATCACAAAAATACTATAAAATAACGCGCCAAGTCTCAAAGTAATCTTCGACTGTGGATCATGGCCATGTGCGTCTTGAGGTGCACTTTCTGTATAAACATGCTATTACAAACGTCGCATTTGAATTGTCTGGTTTTATTTCCGCATTCGTATTTACAATGTCGGTACACGTTGCTTTTGTATCGGTAAAATCTTCCGCATTTATTAAAACACTCGAATCCGAATACGTCGCTGGAATTTGTCCCGTATCCTTTACAAAGATCGAGTTCAATCGTTAATTAGAAAATTACAAAGGATGAATTTTTCCTTTTTTTTTAATAGATAAAAATAATTAAATTAAAATATACGTAGAGATGTGTACTTCGATGTTACACCAGGTGTCTGATAAAATATCCAGGAACGCCACGGAGAACTTAGAGCACACCTTACTTTATCCCAACATACTTGATGGTAAAATAATAACCAAAGGCCGTAACAGAACAGGCTGTCGGCCTTCTTGTTCAGAAAAATTGAAATTAAGGTGGTAATTAGGTACTGTTGAGAAACGTTCGTGACCAAAATTTCAGACCCCTACCCACTCCCCTTTTTGAGAAAAAATTCCTCAATTGAAAAACAGATAGGAATTTTTATAAAACTTTTTCAAAAGTTTCACTAGACGAAATCATGGTGAAAAACTAAAAAATTGTATAAAAATCGACTTTTTCAAGTCGAAAAAAATCGCAAAGTCATCTTCAAGTCATTTATAAGAAAACACGTTATATAGTCAAAGACCCAAAAACCGGTAGATTTCGAGAAAAAAATTGTTCAAGTAATGTATTCAAGCGTGCGCGCGATCATCTGCATTTCCCACTAAGCGGCAGCGCTTCTGATTCACTTAATAACGTGCCTAATGTTGCGTGTTGCCCGTTGTTACAAACGAAGCGCCGCCGCACGGTGGGAAATGCAGATGATCGCGCGCGCTCTTGAATTCAATACTTGAACGATTTTTTTCTCGAAATCTATCAGTTTTTGGGTCTTTGACTATATAACGTGTTTTGTTATAAATAACTTGAAGATGATTCTGCGATTTTTTTCGACTTGAAAAAGTCGGTTTTTATATAATTTTTCAGTTTTTCATCATGATTCCGTGCAGTGAAAATTTTGAAAAAATATTCACATCATTTGAGGATCAAAAAGGCACCTACCACCAAAGTTTCAAAATGTTCACTCAGCGGGGCCATAGTTAAATAAAAAAAAAAACAAGTCAATAAACGTATTGGGGGGGGGGTAAAAATGATAATGAAGGTTGCCGATTTTTGTGTGCAAACCATACATAAAGGTCCACCAAATACCAAAATTTCAAGCTCTCCCCTCTTACCGTTTTTGAAGAAAAAAATCCAATTTTTTCAAAAAAGGAAGTGGGTAGGGGTCTGAAATTTTGGTCATGAACGTCTCTGAACAATACCTAACTACCACTTTAATTTCAATAGTTTTGAACAAAAAGGCCAAATCGGCCTGCTTACCTCGTTACGCCCTTTCTATAAAAAAAAATTTTAAAATTTCAAACAGAAAAAAATCACATAAAAAATGGAACTCGCATTATTTCTAGATGGAAAATGAGTCAATAAAACGAAGTAATTTTACGTTGCATTCTAGAAATTCATCGAACTTCGCTTTCCTTCTCATTTCACCAAGACCAATTTGGGACTAAATTATTAAAAAGGACTCTAGCACGGAAAGGGTAGTTTTCAAACGAACTACAACCCCGCAACTCAGTCTTCAACTTCGTCTAAAAATTAAATTACGCAAAAAACGAACGCAAATTTCCAAAAAATCTAAAAATATTTATTTAGAAAAAGAAAAACATTGAAGAACCACACGAGTAAAAAAAAACTTGTAAAAAATATCACGAGACGAAATCACTAAATTTTCGAGAAATAACCCGACTTACAAAACTCCGCTCTTTTTACAGCCATAAAGCGAGGTCTTGTGTTTTTTCAAATCAGACCTATGAAAAAACATGGTGCTACAAAATTCGCAAATAAATTGCCTGCTTTTTCCGCATTCGTACTTGAGGTGACGAGTTAACGAACCCTTGACTGAGTATTTCCTTCCACATAAATTCGGACACATCAACAAATGACGTTTATCGTCACCTTGACTATCGACAACTTCGATGCATATTATTCCCTTATTACAAAGGCGAAACGCTGAAAAAACGAATGAGACGTTAATGGCGAATTCATCGTAATACCAACCTGTTGATAATCTCCACCGATGTAACCAAAAATACTCGAAGAACAAAAGGTAACGCTAAAAACGAGAAATTTATTCAGACGAAATGACACAAAAAAAAATATGGTAACAAATTAGCCAAGTTCACCCAGAAGGTTCGACGATGACATGATGCACGATACCCATATGCGTCTGAAGATTGGGCTTCCTGGTAAAAGCTTTGTGGCAAATTTTACACTTGAATTGAGGCAATAATCCGCACTCGTATCTGAGATGTCTACCTAAGGTAGGCCGATGTCCGTAAGTTTTGCCGCAGTTTGGGCACATGAACCGTCCATTCTCCAAAATCGGCTTTCGTCGAGATCTGTAAACTGCAATCAAGTTGCTTTTTTCAGCTTCATTTGTAAATATACAGTGAGGGGAATTTCACGAAAAACAAACATTACGACGATAACGAACTAAAAAGTTCAGACAAATCGATACGAAGATATCTCGACGAGAATTCGATTACGGGCAATTAATTCAAGCGATATTTAGAAACCTCAACAGCCCGAGAATTGAATCATATGGTATGAACAACATAGTCAGAGAATCGATCACCATTCTACGACAAATGTTGCTTCGTTGTAATAAATGAGAACAATTACTCGTACAAAAATAACGTATTCAAAAGAAGTGAATCGTAGTTCGCAAACGATGTAAAGGAATCACGTTCGCGAACGACTTTGAAAAATTTCCTCATCCCTATCACTTCATCAATTACGTCGTTAACAAATGAAAAATCATCCAATAGAATTTCAAGTCGTTCGCAAACGATGTAAATGAATCATGTTCGCGAACGACTTTGTAAAATTGCATCATTCCAATCACCTCATTGATAAATTTGTACGTGATAAAAAATCACCTAAAGGAATTTCAAGTCGTTCGCGAACGATGTAAATGAATCACGTTCGTGAACGACTTTAAAAAACTTCCTCATCCTAATCACCTTATCAATTACTTCGTTAACAATGAAAAATCACCCAATAGAATTTCAAGTCGTTCGCGAACAATGTAAATGAATCACGTTCGTGAACGACTTTAAAAAATTTTCTCATCCTAATCACTTTATCAATTACTTCGTTAACGATGAAAAATCACATAATAGAATTTCAAGTCGTTCGCGAACGATGTAAATAAATCACGTTCGCGAACGACTTTGTAAAATTACATCATTCGAATCACCTCATTAGTAAATTTGTACGTGATAAAAAATCACCCAATAGAATTTGAAGTCGTTCGCGAACAATGTAAATGAATCACGTTCGTGGACGACTTTAAAAAATTTTCTCATCCTAATCACTTTATCAATTACTTCGTTAACGATGAAAAATCACATAATAGAATTTCAAGTCGTTCGCGAACGATGTAAATAAATCACGTTCGCGAACGACTTTGTAAAATTACATTATTCGAATCACCTCATTAGTAAATTTGTACGTGATAAAAAATCACCTAAAAGAATTTCAAGTCATTCGCAAACGATGTAAATGAATCACGTTCGCGAACGACTTTGTAAAATTGCATCATTCGAATCACCTAATCAGTAACTTTGTACGCGATGAAAAATCACCTAAAGGAATTTTAAGTTGTTCGCGAACGATGTAAATGAATCACGTTCGTGAACGAATTTAAAAAACTTCCTCACCCTAATCACTTTATCAATTACTTCGTTAACAATGAAAAATCACCCAACAGAATTTCAAGTCGTTTGCGAACGATTTGTTCAAAAAATTTAGCATAAAATGAACTGTCAACGGTTCATTTTGGGAAAAAATGGAAAATTTTTCAACTAACTTACAACCTATCTCGAATATTTCGTTCTCGATCGAACCTCTAAGAACTAATTCGTCGTTCGCGAACGACCGAACTAAAAAAGAACAAAATTGGGAATTTTTAAAATAAAAATAATAAAAAAATACCATTAAATTTTTTATCTTGTACAGTGCTGCCAACGATTCAGCACCAATATTCCCTAAATGCCTCCACATATTGAACAAAAAATCACAACATCGATAAATCATTTCTTATTACATTTTCGTCACAGAACGATACTTGAAAAATATAAAATAACATTTCCGTACATAAAAAACATTACTTCAACAAGCGTACACAAAAATACGAAAATTTTACAGCAAAAAACAAATCAACTCGCGTAAGTTGATTACGCATATGGAAGAGAGGAACCTACGAATCAAGGCATAATGGTCTGATGCACTATACCCAAATGCGATTTCAAATAATTCTTTCTAGAGAACTGCTTATGGCAAATATAACACTGAAATTGTTTCTCAATACCGCATTCGTATTTGATATGCGAATACACCGATTCTTTATGTTTATACAATCTTCCGCATTTCGCGCATACGTAACGACCTTTCACGACGAGAACCTTTTTACTCGACAATGGCAAACTGAAAACGTTGCTGATGCTGATATCTGTAAAACAGAAAAATTTTCGATTAGTGGAAATACGTCGACAGGGCACGAGCGACAGTAAAACTGATTCGTTTTTGTGTTTAATGGAGCTACAAAGCCAGAATCCCATAGTAACTCGAACACGGGCGAATACTAAGCGATTTGTTAACCACGTTTTTATGAAACGAGAGAAAGAGAGAGAGAGAGATGAAAATTAAAACTAAAATTCCAAAAAAATTTAGGACGAGGTAAAAAATGGAGAAAACAAATCCTACGTATATTTTGAGCGAAAATAAAAATAAAACTTAAGCGAAACTACATATAAAACATAATCACAATTTGTATCTCCGCGTCAACATGGTATTAAATGATCTGATGATGTACAACCCCCAAATGCACCTTCCATTTGGGTTTCGATGCGAAGGATTTATCGCAAAACGAACACGAGTATAATTTCTCTCTTCCGCATTCGTGCTTCAAATGCACATACAACGTGTTAACGTGTTTGTATATTTTTCCGCAATTTCTCGGACAAACGTATCCTTCTTCGGTGAACCTGATCGAACCGTATGTTTTCGAGTTGATTTGTTTCCTTTCCT
Organism: Maconellicoccus hirsutus; assembly: GCA_003261595.1. NCBI lineage: Eukaryota > Metazoa > Arthropoda > Insecta > Hemiptera > Pseudococcidae > Maconellicoccus > Maconellicoccus hirsutus. The sequence goes on from QBDW01000798.1 coordinate 60,024, forward strand.
CGCCCGATGCAAAACCTAAAAACAAACGTAAAATTATTACGACATTCCCGCAGACCGCGAACCTCACTCGTCACCCAAGGAAGAGTTGCGCAGAAAAATAAAACCCTTCGGTGAGAAATTACTTTAATAATAAAATGAAAACAACTTTATATGATGAAACAACAAAGCCTCGATCGCGATTAAAAATCGACCATTTGATGTTTCAAATATAAATGATTCCTCATGCTAGTTTTTCTGGAAAACGTCTTATGGCAAACGGTACATTCGAACTGTTTCTCAACTCCGCAATCGAATTTCAGATGTTTGTACAGCGAATTCTTCAGATGATAACTTCGACCGCATTTATTCGGACAAGACATAGGCATTTCCCCGAACGAAGACCTCAGCCGTTTATTCGTGTTGTATAAATCCATTCGATGAGCAACCGACTCGTATTGCTCTTCTTCGATGGACACGAAAACTGCGCAACAATCATAATTTATACGTTACGCGAGCTACATAAAATACTATATCAATTATAACCAACAATTACGTTAATTCATGAAAGTATGGGCGTATTTGATGCGAATGTAACAAATGAGCTGGTCTTGAGAATAAAAATGAAAAAAAAGCTCTGCCATTTGCGCGATTTCATTCTCGACTGCGCGATAATCACAGTGACACCGATTTCTTGAGAGACTTGCAGAAGACGCAGAACGCGCAAACTACCTACGAATCGTTCACGAACGACATACGCAAAATGAATTCCTCGACGATAACTTTTCCACAAATCATTCGTGCATTCCGTTAATTCATTCGTTCGCGAACGATTTGCACATACGCAATTGTTCGTTCGGGAACGATTGCGATGTCTGGTTGAATTTTTTACGAACGACGTTCACAAATGATTCATACGTTCGCGAACGACTTGTTCATGAACAATTTATAAGTTCGCGAACGACTCATTCATAAATAATTTATTCGTTCGCAAACGACTTGTTCAAAAATAATTTATACGTTCGCGAACGACTCGTTCATAAACAGTTTATTCGTTCGCGAACGACTCGTTCATAAACAGTTTATTCGTTCGCGAACGACTCGTTCATAAACAGTTTATTCGTTCGCGAACGACTCGTTCATAAATAATTTATTCGTTCGCAAACGACTTGTTCAAAAATAATTTATACGTTCGCGAACGACTCGTTCATAAACAATTTATTCGTTCGCGAACGACTCGTTCATAAATAATTTATACGTTTGCGAACGACTCGTTCATAAACAGTTTATTCGTTCGCGAACGACTCGTTCATAAATAATTTATACGTTCGTGAACGACTCGTTCATAAACAGTTTATTCGTTCGCGAACGACTCGTTCATAAACAATTTATTTGTTCACGAACGACTCGTTCATAAGTGATTTGTTTATTTGCGAACAACTCTTTTACATGACTCACTCGTTCGTGAAGGACATGCTCACAAATGATTCATTCGTTCATCAACAACTTGTTCATAAATGGTTTTCTCGTTCGCTAACAATAAGTTCGCGTATGATTTTTCCGTTCGCGAACGATTCATTAACGAAAGCTTCCTTCGTTCAAGTCTGCTCTCGAATCACTATCGACGAAATGATAAAAAAAATGGAAAATCGAAAAACCATATATTGAAAATACGAAATGATTTCAAATTAATGAATAACCCGAACGAATAAATAAAGAAAAAACAAACATCTATTAAAATAACAGGTAACTGAAAAAAAATACAATGACGCTAAAACTTTGCAACGTACTCAAAACGATCCGCGTTTTAAAACGTTATATGTAAATACACTAAAAAGGAAAAAAGAAAGGTAAATACACAACTAAATACACAAAATTTTCAATCATCCTAAAAAAATACGATGAAACTAAAATTACACATTTAAAATCCTTGATTTTCAGTCTTGGTAATATCGACCGCTAACCTTGATATGTTTATATCGTGAACATATTTACAATGACTCTGGAGATGCCCCTTCCTGGCGAATTTCTTCTGACAATACCAACACTGGAATTGTTTTTCTTTTTGGCATTCGTATTTCAGGTGCTTGTACAAACTGGTCTTGTGTTTGTACACGTTTCCACACTGCGGACACCCGTAACCTGAGTCGGTAATTATGAAAGTTGACTTTTTCGATTTCATCTCGGATGAAGATACATAAACGAATCCGCCCAACTCGAATGGCACGGCGACTAAAAAAAAACAGAGGTGTTAGTACGAGGTCGCGAACCGCACAAGGTGCACGTATCATGTTGGTGACTCATTTGTCATTCAAGCGTGTAAATACAGCGAAAGGAAGAACATACGCGTATGTGAAATACACACAATGTTTACCCTTCTATTCATCCTCGTGAAAAAATCGACAAAATTATTAATTAACGGTTTATTTTAACGAAAATACGAGGAAACTTATTCCATCAACTTTCGGTGAACATTGAAAACGTGAACTTTCAGGTGATTCTTTCTGGCAAACGAACGATTACACTCGTTGCATTTAAATTGTTTCTCTTTGCCGCAATCGTATTTCAAATGCTGGTACAAGGTGGCCGTGTGTTTGTACGAGCGGCCGCAACGGTGCGGACATTCGTATAATCCGTTCTTGTTCAGCACGAAATTCGAATTCATTTTCGGACTTCGGCCTTCGAACAGAGTTAACATGAAACGCATTTCTTCTGAAATACACATAAAATTTAGATTTAATAAATGATCTCGCAAATCGCCACAAATTACGCGTTTAATTTACCAACAATTCAGCCGCACATTGGCGACTCCCACCATTCATGATAAAACCATGTCACAGGATGAGTCAACAGGGGAGGAATTTTGAAAAAAATCAACGCACGAGGAAGGATATGAAAAAAAACACAACGAGGAGAGCACACAATAGCAGAGAAAACATAAACCCCCTCCAAGATAACTCCCCACTTTTCACTACCACGCCAACAACATTACAATACGTTCCGGTATCCCCACTAAATCCCGGAACAGCGCCAACACAAAGAACAAGTAGAGAGGGCGCTCCAAGGTCGAAGAACAATGACCAAGGTCACCTCCCACATAGTATAATAAGTGAAAACAGACGAGTTGGGAAGAACCCTCCACCCTCCCATCATCCAAACCCTCCATACTCGACCTTGAAACAACAATGACCCCTCCGAGAGCACCCGAGAGGCTCGGGACTAGTTTTTGCACCGCTATAACCTCTCCCCACTGTTACCAATTATCACTCGCGCCACAAAAAAATCCCATCACGAAACGAATGTTTAATTATGCTCCATTGAAAAAAACAACACTAATAGTACGTCGAAAAAAAACAAACGTCTTATTAATAAATCAACAACGCGAAATTCTTCGAGAGGTAATAAAATGAGAAAAATACTTTACAAAAACAAACATATTGACTTGAGTGAAACAAACGTATAAAAAAAAGAAAAAAAATTCTATCAACTATTCCGATTCGGGTTAGTTTTTCTTTTTTCTCATCTTGGTTAATCCATGGGCCATGAAGATATGTGACCTGAGGCAACTCTTCTGGCTAAATTCTCTATCACAATACGTACACGCGAATCGTTTACTTCGTTTTTCGCATAAATATTTCAAATGCTGAACCAACGTATCGATACGTTTATACGTTCTACCGCATTTATTGGGACAATCGAAGGTGCCCTTTTCGCCGAGGTAAATTGTCGACACGTCGAGGCTGCAATCACTCGCATCGAATGCTTTGGTATCTTCGCAGGCGACGAAATTCGGATAAGCGGATGATATCTGCGGTTTTACATCCTCCGGACTTTTGTCTGCGGTCAAAGAAGAAAAACAATGTTAATATTATCTTCGATAATGGAAACAACGTTGTAAATACCAACTCGTGCGTTTCTTCGAATAAGCGTAAGGAAAACGTAAATGAATTGCGCCAAAAAAAGGTAAAATAATTTAATTATAAAATTGCGTTACAATTCACTGCATAATAACTTTATGCACAATACCCATATGAGATTTGAGTAAAAACCTAAAACTGAAATCTTTTTGGCAAACGAAACAACGAAATTGTTTCTCTTTTCCGCACTGAAATTTCAAATGCTGAGCTAATCCTGATTTGTATTTATAAACCCTTTGGCATTTCGGGCACGGGTACTTCAAAGGATCATACGGACGGTACAGTGGTTGCGTTTGATTATCCTTTATCGACGAAAAATCTGAAATTATCCATTGGTATTTTAAGTACTCTCGATGACGTAAACGCCAAGAAAACAATGTAAAATACAAGCGAACACTTATTCCACAAGATACGTGAAAATTACCAAAATTGAATTAAAAAATAACCGAGTAATATTTTATTGGTACTTCGATTATTACCGATCGAACGAACCTATCGTTCACCACAACGCCGAAGCTCGTCAATAAATCAAAAATTAACATAATAAGTAAAAATAACCATAAATTTATGACTTATCACAACGCGAGGTCTAAAAGAAAATTTGATTCGATGCTAAAAAGAAACACCAAGGGAAAAACTACCTTCCAACATAAATCCAGTCAAATTAACCCAAAAATTAAACTTACAATTAACAAAACTACGTCGATAATCGACGCACATTTACGTATATTTTGATATTTCAAAAAACATAGGAAACTATTCGACTAGTAAAAGGTATAAAATTATACAAAACTTTGATATTTATAATTCCACCAAAATGAAATCTCCTCGTAGCAGGCAAAACTACCTAAGCACGTTTTTCTCATCGGGTAACCTCAGTTCATGGACGAAAATCAAATGATTTTTCAACGACGTCCGATATCTCATTTTTTTCAGACAAACGTGACACTGAAATTGAGGTTCTTTGCCGCATTCGAATCGTAAATGACGTATGAGGTGGTGTTTATTTTTATATGTCCTTTGGCAATTTTCTTGCGGGCAGAAGAATTTCAATATGCCTTCGTTGTCGGTGAACGTGAATTCGCTGACGTCCAAATACGTGAGAGGGCATTGTTTTTTTCGGGCGTCTGCAAAACACAGAAGAGGACATCGTTAGAATGAGAATATTCAAAGAGACGACAACGCGAACCAGACAGAGCACGACGGAAAATGAATTCAACGATATTAACAAAATTTTTAATACATAAAAATGCTTCGAATTTATCCTTAAAAAGTACAGGTAACAATAAAAAACGCTGTAATACATTTGCTTAATTTGAATAATCATTCAGAATTTATGTAAAAAACGTTTAAAAAGTAAAATTAATCACACTTATCACATTTTTGAAGATCAATACGAAGTCTCGCAATTTTCGTCAACTGCGCATGCGCCATTCCAACGACGCATGCGCAGTATACAATTTTCGGTGCGCATTCGCGCACGGTCGACGCAGAAACTAAAATTCGACAAAACAAACGACGAAACTTTTAAAAATTGACATGTTGCGCGACTTTACATCGAATAACATGAGAGTCCAGATTAAACCTATGCCTCGATTTTTTGCCGCAGTATTTACAACTGAATTGAGGCGCTGTGCCACATTCCATTTTCAAATGCCTGCTCAAATTACGTTTCAATTTATACGTTCGGCCGCACAAATTTGGACAAGGGAAAAGTAACCCATTCATCGTCGTAGTTTCAACCGGTTTCTTCCGCGATTCATTTTCATACCAATCCAAACCTTCAACATATCGAAAAAAGCAATTTTTAATACATTCTCATAAAACATTCACCAAGTTTTTTTGAAATAATCCAAAATCGACGGCGCGTGCGCGCTGATTCCTAACGCATGCGCAACAAGACGCTTTTAAACTTTGAATTTTCTTCGAGCGCTTTTAATTTGTATTGAAACTGATACGAAACCGAAAATAACCACGGAATTTTTCAAAAAGTTCAACACCATTCACCTCTGAGTTTCAACATTTGAAAATAGGACCCCCTCGTCCCCCTCTCAACACCAACAAAAATCTCCTCTAGTGTATCTCCGCATGAATTAGACGCCATCTTACATCGAAAAGACGATGACGCATGCGCGATACATCCATTACACTACGCGAACACAACTTCATATACTGCGCATGTGCAAACCGCAATTAACCTAAGCGCACATGCGCAAACCTCACTTAGATTAAAATACCGTCAAATGATTTCAAACGTCTTTAAAACTTGAAATTATAATTAAAACATCGCATTACACATGAACCATCGTTGTAAAAATGCTAAAACATCATCAGCAGATGACTTATAGTAAAGTTTCACTAATTAATTAAAACACGAGACCGATCATCACTCAGCAACGGAGGACGCCGTGCATCGTGCCACGTGCATTTTCAATGCGTGTTTATGGAATGTTTTCCTGCCACAATGTTCGCATATTAATTTCGGTTCATGGCCGCATTCCACCCTCAGATGACGTGATAAGTCGCGTTTATGCTTATATCTACGTCCGCATTTCTTGGGGCAATGAAAAAAGGTCTTTTCCATTGCGTCCAACCAACTCCCGAACGATTTATCGATGAATGCGTTCGCGTCGAAAATGGAACCTTCAACATATTCAAAAAATACGTAATTGTGAACTTCGAGCCCGAAAAATTCCATTATGAAACGTACCAACGTCGGTGACACGTGTTTTACGTTTCAGTCGTCAACGTATCAGACTTTCAAAAATGACTATTTACTCATATCCGAGTCATGAAAATTTAATTCGCTTTGTACACAATATTTACACGCATAACGACAGCTCGTACGCACCGACTCTCACAGCGCATGCGCGAAAATCAACGCGCGCATCCGACGTTACGCATGCGCAATACGATCTACGAATTTAACGCGAAAAAAATCAACGTTGACGTAACATTATCCATTTTTATTGTCGAAACCCATCATGAGGAAAACTTTCGACGTTCTACGCTTTATATTCGCACCACATGAAGTCTCTCCATCGAGATTATCGTTCCAAACGCTTGTGTAAACGGTAAAAAAAATACATAAAATAGTGCACCAAGTTAACTCAATAAAATATCACCAAACCTACTCGTTTCTACAACTTATCACATACAATTCGCATTCAAGACGACGGCGCCGGCGCGATCTTATGAACGCACACCAAGTGACAACTCAGATGAGAAATGCGTTTAAATCTCCTCGAGCAAACTTCGCATTGGAACATGGGCTCGATACCGCATTCGAATTTCAGATGCCGGTTCAATATCCCTTTAGACGAATATCTCCGGCCGCATTTACACACATAAGGCCTTTCGTACTCCAGCAGCATCATTTGAGGAACTGAAAACAACGTTCAAAATTACCGATTAATTTATGCTCTAAACCTCGTCTAACGGTTTTTCGAATACTCGATCGATAAACAAGACCCTCGAAAACGAGAACATGCCTAAGGAACGAGTAAACTTACACAATGGATACCTCTAACTACTCTAACTACTTGTTTAGCAGATGTTACGATAAAGGGCTCACCCAATCAACGTACAATGGGTTCGTCGTCTATTTTTCGTCGCGCTATTTAAAATTCTAATTCCGCGAAAAAAGAGGCACTTCATCTCTTGAAACATCGATTCGTCGTCTTGGTTTCTTTACAAATCCATCGTTTCGATTTCAGCAAAAGCTCTTCAACATTTCGCCAAATTAATACCGAATCATTTCGAGAAGTGCAATCTACACGAGTGTTTCAAATTCGTACTTTAATAAGCTCAAAGCTGAACACGTAATATCAAAGCTCCGGCTACAATATTCGATTTCATTCTTTCCAACGCTTATTTTCGCCTTCTATGGCACCTTAAAAATATACAACATAGGCAAAAATACCCCCAAAATCAAACCAGACACGAATTACGTCATTCTTTGTAAATAACCCCCCCCCCTCCTACTCCTCACACTCTCTCAATACAAACTTTCCTACTTACACAAAAAAACTGCAAAAATAATCACAAAAATATATTTCTAAAAAATTGAATAAAATCAACTCGAATAATAATTTTTAGGACAACGTATTAAAAATAATTTGCGGACGAAATAATACAAAATAATCGAAAACAATTAACAAATCATACAATTGTAAAAAATATTACGTAATTTCATAAGGTATTATGCACCCGGTGCAAATAAATAATGAAATTATTTACGAGGGTGCATTTTTTCATACAAAATTTACAAACGAACTAAGGCTCTTTGCCGCATTTGAATTTCAAATAAGCGCGCAATTCAATCTTATATTTATATATTTTCGGCCACAATTATTCGGTCAGTAATATAACCGAAACGAGGCGTTTTCCGAAGTTTCTTGAATTAAATCTAAAAACACAAATCATATCACCGATTCGCCTGTAATACTCGAAAATGTCAAAATACTGTACGTGAAAAAAATTCAAAGCTACCCAAAAAAAAAATACGAAATTTACGACGCAGTCGTATTTATTACGAGAAATTTCCGCAAAAAATAATAAAATTGACAAAACAATTCATTTTTTGGCCACAATAGCATTATGTATAAGACCAAGATGGGTCTTAAGGCTTCCGGGTTGAACGAATTTGCGTCCACAAAACTGGCACTCGAATTGAGGTTCTTTGCCGCAATGAAATCGTAAATGTTGCGAAAGACCTCCTCGATATTTGTACGATTTGCCGCACTTGGTACACGTGAATTTTTGCGTTAAATTAGCCGCCTTCGAGAATTCTTCATCTATAATAAATTATTACTTCGATTAAGAAAAAAAAAAAAAGAAAAACACTCGAAGGTATAGTGTTATTTACAAGGTACACAAAGGGATACACTCCGGCCCCGCCGGAGCCCAAAGCACGAAACAATTTAAGACAAAGCGTTAAAATTCTCTTTAATTTAAAATAGAATGTTGTAAAGTCGTCAAAGATCTTTGGAACATAGATGCTTGCGAACGTTTAATGAGTAATTTGTGTATGCAGACTAAATGATTATGCAATGATTTCCGTTCGACGAATCTCTTCGAACAAATGGCGCACTGAAATTGAGGTTCTTTGCCGCAATAGAAGCGCTGGTGCGCGGTCAAACCTCGTTTGTATTTATAACACTTTCCGCACTCCGGACACGCGAAGCTTCGTACTTCGGTTGTACTTGAATCTAGATTGTCAAGTGGAAAAAAAAAACACATCGCATAATTAACAAAAGAAACCGATCCGTTTTCAAACAGAGATAAACAAGTGCACAGCTGCAGAGGTTATTTGCAAATAGCACATCACCGTTAGCATGTTATTCGTCGACGTCATCTTAGGCAGTCGATCGCTCGAGCTTGCACTTGCTCATGCTGCAAGTACCGCAAAAAATATAAAATACACGTATATGGAAGAAAAAAATCACAAAAGGTAATACCGAAGAAGAATCATTCGTATAAAATAAGCAATCTCAAGACGCTGTGCTAAGCAAATTTAGCATTTGTCCGAGTTTCACAGCAGCGTTCACACTCACCGCGGAAATTAATTATAATTGGTAACACTGTTTCAGAAGGTATAAATCAAAAAACAAATAAACGACTTTGAATCGTTATTGGAAAATTTTGCAGAGAATTCAATAAGCTTTAATTTTAGGCCGACACAATTATCTGGTAAAATCAGTTTTCACGAAGTTAAAAGCGGAAAACTAATAATACGGCCTATTAACCATGACGAATTGGCCACAACGAATTTTTTCATCCCCCCCCCCCAACACACAAAAACGTTGAAGATTTTTTAACGAGGCTCCACCCCCACACCCCTTTTCAAAAAATATTTGATATCGCAAAAAAATACTTCTAATGTATCAATGTAACAATGCATCAATAAGCCAAAAATCAGAATTTTTTAGAGCATGCCACCAAAAACCTCTTTCAGGCGCCATTTCAAAGGCTGAATTCCAGAATAAATCTTTTTTCTCCTTAAAACATTTTTAACGTGTTTAAAAGATTTACAGGAAGAAAAAACTTCATAAGCAATGTACCAAAAAAATCGATAGTTCTCGCGTGAAAAAAATATCAAGAAGTCGCGAACATATGCCCGTCAAGTTGGTATCGGCCACCGCGTACTAGCGGAAGATCTACGCTTACGCGTCACAACCGCGTTGGCTCAAAAAACACGCGTTCTAGCCACGGGAAGCGGTAGCGGCGCTAAGCGTACATCTCCCACTAATGCGCAGTGGCCGGCATCAACTTGACGGGCGTATAAGATTTTTCAATATTTTTTCACCTGAAAATTATTTTTGCGAAAATGCAAACAAAAAGTTAAGGGGGGGGATGCCATAAAAAATCTATAAAAAAGAACAATATAACTAACTAAACAGTGTTACCAACTATCAAAAATTCCTTAATAGATGTTCAGAAAGATAAAAAAATATACAATTATTAAAAACTCCAAAACCGAGATGCGTAAAAAAAAATAAATGTATTAAAATATGAAAAACAAAAAAAAAACAAAAAAACTCAACAAAAGGATAAATAAATTTAATAAAATAAAAACAAAAAAAATAATCAAAAAATATAAAAACTTGAAAGTGAGAAACAGATTACGACACAAATAAAATATTAATAATGCCCATCACTTGGCCTGTCTCAGACAAAACTTTATTGATTATTACCCCCTCTCCTCACTTTCTCTGAATTTCTGTCACATCTCAAATCACGTAACTCCGTTTGCCTTTTTTTTTGATATCAATTAAAAAAATGAATTCAAAAACCGAGCCATCGAATGAAAAATTCAGCTAATCGACGAAAACCTTGTGTAAAATGATGGCATGCCTTTTATAACTATTAAACCTTTTGAATTGGCGATGGCACAGATTACACTTGAACGAAGGATCTTTGCCGCATTCCATTTTCAAATGAACGTTCAAATTGCCTTTATATTTATACTTGCGTCCGCATCCGTTTGGACAGCAAAACAAGAACGTGAAACCTGCAACAGAAAAATAGACAATTAGTATGATTGAAAATTCACTAGATACTTACTTGCTCTTACTTTTCAAATAATTCTCAATAGTATATCGCCATCTGGTATAGTGTGATGCTTCAATATATAATGCCTTTTTAGATGAGCTTTCTGCGAAAACATATTTCGACAGATGGCACATTGAAATCGTCTGATATTCGCGTTTTTCGACAATCTCGAAACACTTGGAACAGCGTTTAGCGTTGCCGAGGTGGAAATGAATTTCACAAAACGTCTGTCCATCGTTCCTGCGCGAATTTAAACAGAAAAATTACCTCTAGATATGAGCTCGTGTTCGCATAACAATGGTAAATTGGATTCGAAAACGTTTCAATATTGAAATCACACCTTTGACGTATTAGACATCGGGAAATATTTATTCGTTACAACTGCACATACTTAAAATTAAAATTTACAAATTTAAAAATAGCATAAATACAAAAATATTTATCCCAACACGGATTTCTTATTCATGAGTATACCGTGAGTCAAGCCCAAATGCGTCTTCAACGTGCCCCTCCTCGTGTAACTTTTGTTGCAAATCATACATTTATATTGGGGCGGTTTTCCGCATTCGTTTTTCAAATGCACGTTTAAATTTTGCTTGTATTTATAGCTCCTGGGACAATTGGGACAGAAATATAAAGCAGCAATTACTCCTTCGGACTGCGTTTCGTAAACGGTAACATTTTTCGATAAAAATTTTGCTAAAATAAAAACACAATAATTAGAATATAACGTGGGTAAATATACGATATTCATTTCGTCGTAAAGAAACGCAAAACATATGTACACGCGATAATCAACGTCGATAAGCGTTCAACGCGGCATTATACAACCGATCCGTACCGCTGCCAGAACGCGAGTGAACAATACATGCGCAAACGAGATGCGCGTCGCTTTTGCGCAATCATCAAACACGAGTATTCATGAATTTACACGCTCCTTGGTATAATTTAATTAAAACTATTAAAGCTATATAACACATCACGCAAATCTTAACAACATACGAGTATTAACTACGTACATCCAGGAGTGATTAAAATTTACATACGAATATCCCTCCGATTAAAAAAATTAAAAAATAACATTTACCTACGTTATACAATAACAATAATAAAACTTCGACATTTAACTGTCGACCTATCGACACGAGAATACTTTGCCATTAAAAATCATATCTCAAAATTTGAGGCGGCACACACTCAAATTTTGTACCTCGGCGCTACATGACTCGTCCATGTACAATGCCCATGTGCGTTTTCAACGTACTCTTGTGAGTAAACGGTCTCGAACAAATGCTGCACTCGAATTGAGGAGCGACGCCGCATTCGAACCTCTGGTGCTGTTTCAAATTGCCCTTGTATTTGTATCCTCGGCCGCAATGGCAAACAAACGCTTTCTGCAACGGATTAGCGTTAGTCCTCGTCGCAGGCATTTCCACCGCGATATTCTTCATAATCATTTGATAATCTGGTATACCTTTGAAATTTAAAAAACATAGTGTCACTCGGCTTTGTACGAATTTTTCAAATAATCTCGTCGGATAATTGGCATAAAATGAGAACCCGATTACCGCAAAACACTACGAATATATTTCATTCAAAGTCAAACATACAAAAAGGTTTCAAAAATTAAAAAAAAGACTAGCAAAACATGACATAAATTAGGTATAGGAATAACTTTCAAATTTGCATTAAAATAATATCGACTAAAAGTCACGTCACACCCCTTCTGACAATTTCAACATTATCAGTCTCTTGAAAACGCATTCAAGGTAACGCCTTGGACTCGGCAGCAATGACGTTTAAATTTTGGTGTTTCAGGAATATATGGCACTTCAGATTCTCTTTCCTTTTGCATCGATGATCGCAATATGGACACTGGAATCTGGGCTCCCAGCCGCATTCGAATTTCAGATGCCTCATCAAAGTACCTTTGTATAAATAATACCGATGGCAATTCGGGCACTCGAAGGCTCTTTTACTCGATATATTTTTGAGCTCTTCTTCGCTCAACGCCGACTTCAAGTCATCCGGCAGGGCACCGATGTTAAAATCCAATTGCCCTGGAAACCAAACAAAAACACCATTTTGTTAGAATCGATTCTACCTCGAAATCGAAAGATCCTCCGGCGTTTGTAAATACCGCAGAAAAAACATCAACAATTTCAACGTTTTATTGGTTCGATTACAAAATAGTATCACAGCTTGTGCGATATGATGTCACTCTCTCTCTCAAGTTGTGATAACTTTGTGCTTAAAATACATGTGCGACTTAAGCGTGTCCGAACGTTTGAATTTCATGAAACACATGTAACACTGGAATTGGGGAGACGAGCCGCATTCGAATTTGTAATGCCTGATCGCCGTGTATTTGCGTTGATACGATTTACCGCAGTTTGGGCATAAGTACGTGCCATCCACTTGTATCATTTCTCTGTTCTTTTTATCTGAAAATTACACGCGGATGGAATTCGTTTTAAAGTTTGGTACATTTTTCGATGTTTAAGCGTACGAGTTACATGCTTTGCGATTAGTATAACAAATTCGACGAGGCAGAGATTAATGGAAAAGGATCTTTGGCAAATCAGCAGCCGTGGTAAAGTGATAGAGAATTCCGTGCAGTAATGTGTACCACCACCGAAGCTGCATGAAATGTGAAATCTGAAGATTCAACGGAATAAAATTCGAGAAAGTTTAAAAAAAATTTTTAAATGAAAAAACGAAAAAAATAAAAATAAGAAAAATTGAAAAAAAGAAAGTAAGCAATAAAGAAAGTAGAAAAAGAAGTTTAAAAACTAAAAAGTGAGAAAAATATCTAAAAAAAAGAAAAATAAGAAAAAAAATAAAAAAGTAGAAAATGAAAAAATAGAAAATAAAAAAAAATAAAATAAAATTTAAAAAAAATAAGAAAATAAAAAATAAAAAAACAAAATAAAAGAAATGAGAAAATAAAACTCAAAAAAATAAGAAAAGAAATAAAAAAAAGAAGAAAATAAAATTTAAAAAAATAAGAAAATCAAAATCAAAAAATAAGAAAATGAAAAGTGAAAAAAAGAAGAAAATAAAAAATAAAATAAAACAAAATAAAAAAAAGAAAAGATGTAATAAAAAATAAAAAAAGTAAACTCGTAACAACAGAAATTTATGGAACAAAAAAATGATAAAAATACCTTTTAAAACCCACATTACAAAGTTATTTAAAAAAATTAAAAATTATCCATGAAAGACAAAATACTATCGACAATGTGTAAAAACGATAAATTTTCTATTCACTATCACTCCTTTCAATTCGATATGGACTAAACACCTAAAAAAAATCACTAAGCATCCAAATCTTCTGGCGGCTCGACATAAATACTGTTATGCTTATTAACGACATGATTTCTAAGATGAGTCTTCCTCTTGCATTTCTTCGGGCAATAAGGACAGCAAAAGCGAGGCTCTTTGCCGCATTCCAAATTCTCATGACGTTTCAAATCCTGTTTATACTTGTAACTTCGAGGGCAGCTGCGACAAAAGAAACGAGAACTTACGGCGTTGCTATTCGGCGACCAAACACCTTCGGTATAAGCTGTCCAGTTTTTCTCTGAAAATTAAATCCCTCGTTGTACAAAATATCGTTTATTTCGCAAAAATACTCCTTCGGATGATGAAAAAAATTAAACGAGGAACAAACATATATTCGAATAAACAAAATTACTAAAATGACAATTTCTTCAAGTTCAATCCGGAAAAGATCTCATGAAAGGAATCACTTAGCATTAGTATATTGATGCATCAAGACTAGATGTCTATCAAGGACGTCTTTCCTTTTGAATTTTTTCACACAAATTGGACATTGGAAGAGTGGAATGGAGTCAAGACATTCGTAAGTTTTATGACGCTGAAGACCGTACTTCGTTTTGTAATTTTTACCGCAGGTTAAACACGTAAAAGGTTTGTATTCTTCGGAATGCTCTAGCGATCTAGGACGGTGCTTTGATTTATCTAACGTCGAAGGTAACGCGTACTCTTTCAGCCATTCTGTGCCGTATGCTAAGAGATCTAGAACAACATCGAATCGCGTTATTCACAAATCAAAGTGGAGCTTTTGCAGTGGAACCTGTGCGAGACTCAATCTGCTTCTAAAAGCTTCTCAACACCACCGCAGAGGTGATCTCGAACGTGTAATTATTTCGAGTTGGATTTAAATTAAGAAAATTTTCGAAAATTCTCAGCAAATGACAACTCTGCTGTAAGTACAGGGTGAAGAACGAGTAATGCACGTAAGATGGAGGGGATGCGAGTAACTTTTTTGAGTTTCAGCTTACTCGAAAGAAAAATTGATTGTAAATCTTTTGTGATCACAAATTTTCGTGTATCTTTGATATTTCTCATGAAAACGTGAGAAAATCAGATTTATCTTTTTTTCAAAGAACGTTTTCTCAAATTTGAGGAGAGGGGATTGCTCCAAATGGAATTTTTGTGATAACTAAAAGCGTAAAGGAGGCATCAACGAGCAATTTTGACGAAACGTTTTCTTTTCTAAAATCAATAGGCAAGGCGGTATACGCGTTTGAAATATTGGGGGGTGGATCCTTGGAAAATGGGGAGACTGAAAAATGGGCACTGTCGCTTAAAATTTTCGTTTCAGTGTATAGAACAAGAATCAACTATGAAGTTGCTTTTAACGGCTCGATCGAGCGGGTTTCTTTTTTAGTGCATTTAAAACTCTACTAATAACTCGAGTGATTTTATTGATAGAAAAAAATCGTAATGATATTTTTGTAGAACTCATTACGTGCAACAAAATCAAATATTTGATGTTTTCACCTAATTTGTAATCCAAAGGAATTACACAGCGAAAACGATTTCCACGCGATGTAGCGCCTTCAATATTTGAAATATGCAAAATTTCGTCATCACCTTTTTTGTAGATTTTGGCCAGTTCTACAAAAAAGATGCGAAACAAAATTTGCCTAGCTTCAATATCGAAGGCGCTACATCGCGTGGAGATAATTTTCGCTTTGTTACTCCTTTAGTTTAGAGATTAGGCAAAAATATAAAATGACTGTTTTCGCTGTGTGCAATAAGATCTGCATAAATGTCTTCACAAATTTTTTCTATCAGCAGAATTCTTCGAGTTATTATTTACAAGTTCAAAAATTCGACGCCCCTTCAATTCTCAAGTTAGACCACTTTTCATAATAACGTTTTCTACCTATTTTATTGATCTTTACTCGTTTTTCACCCTTTGCGACAAAAATTCGATAAGTTTATCGATGACATACGTTTAAAAAACTAATCACACATCACAACAGACTCACACCTTCGAGTTCGAAATAAAAATAAAAATAAAAAACGTAATACTTTACTACAAAAAAATATTTTAAAAAAAAAGAATACAAAACACACATAAATTATCTCGATAAAATATCACAAATAGCGTCAAAATTTCGTACGAATACTATCGATATCGGATATCTCCACAAAATGCACCATTTTCAAATGCGATTTACAATGATCGCTTCTTTTGAATGATTTATTACAAACGGTGCATCTAAATTTAGGTAAGATCATGCCACATTCGTAATTCTTATGCCTCGTCATAGAATCCCTTCGATTATAAGCCTTAAAACATTTCGGACAATGAAACAAAGCCTCTTGAAATTTGTTCCTTTTCCCTAGAAAACGATCATGACAAAACACAATTTCAGTAACGTCAAATGTCAGAAGAAAAATACTACACGTGCAGCCCCACCATCGCTCTTAGAAAAAAACAAGCTTTAGCTGTGTTATATAAACATAAAGCAGGTATCTATATGAAACCGTAATATGCCGGATGTTTGTTTGCGACATGAGACTTGAGGTTGCATTTACGTTTGGCCCTATGAGGACAACAGGGACATTGGAACTGGGGAGCTTTTCCGCATTCGTATTTCAAATGCTGCAGCAGTCCGGGCTTGTATGTGTACATTCTGCCGCACATGTGGCAACTGAATGCTTTCGATGAACCTGAAACAAAAAATTATTTGTGTGAGCGATAAGACGAGGAGTACGTCATTTACCTACCTTAAGGCTGTATCTTGATTCTGGTCCATAGCAGATGCAAAAGTTGGAATTTTCTTTAAATGAGCTTTTTGCTTTTATTTTTTTTCAATTCTCATCCTCCGCATTCGGTAAATTTAACACGTGAGAAAAAAATACCCTAATTTTGATTCGATAAATCGGAGAAGATGGGGGAGCGGAGAAGGTGTATAAAATCTGTTCCACGATAATTACATATTTATTCAACATTATTTCACAGCCACAAGGATAAAATTACATCGAACAAAAATAAACTAAAACCGATATGATAATTTCCCCTCAAAATTGAATCCCAAATCGGAGAAAACTCGTCTGCAGCTCTCAAACCTGTACCACGTTGTGCACAAAAATCAAATGCCTTTTGAGATTGGTCCTCAACGGGCTTTTGTACGGGCACCGATAACACCTAAAAAGTACTTTCTTGCCATGTTCTTTTTTCAAATGCTGGCACATCGACGTCTTGAAGAGGATGGTGGTTTTGCAAACGGCACAATACATCGGTCCGATATACCACGCCAACGTCTTCATTACTTCTGTAACCAAAACGAAAAAGTTAATCGGAGTTCAGGAAGGTTTGAAATGTCAACAACGATAGCGCGTTAGATAAGATAGGTCGAAGGTATCCGCACCGAAACCACGCGTATTATCCGACGACACGATGTACATAGAGTAAATGTCGTCTCATATTCCACGGCCGTTTGAACTTCATCGAACACTCGGAACAGGTAAATTGAGCGGTTTTATTGCACTCGTACTTTCGATGCTTTGATAAACTGCTATAATGCAGGTAACGTTTGCCACATTGAAGACATTCGTGTTTCTGTTGTCTTCTCGAACCTGCGTAATCACATCGTCGCGTTAGTATAATTACACAAAAGACGGCAACGTAACAACTCCTCGAATATACATTTTTCAAAAGCAAAACACCTCTAATTCGAAAATATATTTATCACGATAACAATCTTACCACCGAATTACCATCAAAATGTACTTAAACGATGAACCATAAGTAAATGTTTCTTAAAATTTTCAGGCCTTTTGGTATTTAGCTTACAATACGGGCAATGAAATTGGGCTTCTTTTTCGCACTCGTATTTCTGATGCCTGAGTAAATTACGTTTATGTCTGTACGACTTGTCACACACGTCGCATCGGAAACCTGCGAAAAAAATCTACACGTAAATACAACGCCATCGAGTCGCCGTTGCCAGCCACTTAAAGCCAACCCAAACATATACAACGAACGGATAAATGTTTTATTTGACCTTAAGAATTATACATGTGAACGTATTTAATGTGGTTTTTCAAATTATCGGGTAATCTGAAAACGCGAAAGCATATATGACACTCTTGTTCGGGTTTGTTGCCGCACAAATATCGACGATGTCTCCAAAGACCCGCTCGGTGAGCGTATTCTTTGCCGCATTTTTCGCACGTGTATTTGCCGCAATCACCTGGAACACGGTATGAAGAACGTGATATTTAATATACACCCTGAGCAAGGTGACAGAGGATGGGCGTGGGTGGTGGGTCTCAGTAGACCGAGGGCGGAAACCGTCAACATTAACGTAGTAGCGAACCAAAAGAGAAATATTTCTCGCGTCTTTTTTTACATATCTCCTCGAAGTTTCGAGTTATTCGGAAAAATATAATTCCTCCCCCTCCCCCCTTTACTAAAAATCATCTCTAATAGGAAAGTCATTCCATGTCAACTCAGACAAAATTGTAACATCGAGTTATCGTTTTTTGATGACGAATGGCGCAAAGCGCCAGTTCCTACGATTTTTCTATCTGGAGTTATGGTGGTTTGAAATTTTCCAAGATGGCGGATATTTGAAAACTTGTCATGCGAATAACATTGGTTATAACCTACACATCGATTTGGACTTTTTTTTCATTTTGTTCTACTCTCAGAGGGTAGTTCACCTATGGTTGCAGAATCAGTGTTGCCACCCCCATTAATGATAAAAAACTAATTTGAAAGTTTCAAATTGCAGAAAAAATATGAAGCTCGTGAACAAAAATTTTGAAAAAATTCTCAATTATACTTCTTTTCATACCAAACAACATATCAAAAAATTGTGATGGTGTTCTTTCTCGTTTTCGAGAAAAAAATTTCTAAAGACTGTCACTTTTCCAAAATTTAACATCGTAAAACTATAAAAATCGTATAATCATAGATTTTCGAAATACAAGTTTTATCCAAATATCAGCGAAAATTCGAAAAACCCCTCCCTCCTCCTCTCATAGTAAAACAAACTTTAGACAACAACAACGAACGAATACCACTTAGTACATATGCAGTAAAAACGTTCGTTACCCCGACGCGCATACTGCCCAAGGTTTCTTACTCTTTGGGAGGAGAAGGAGGAGGAGTAGGGGGGTTTCGAATTGTCGCTGAAATTTGGATAAAATATTTCGAAAATCTATGATCATACGATTTTTGTAGTTTTACGATGTTGAATTTTGGAAAAGTGACAATTTTTTGAAATTTTTTTTCTCGAAAACGAGACAGAACACCATCACAATTTTTTGATATGTTGTTTGGTATGAAAAGAAGTATAATTAAGAATTTTTTCAAATTTTTAGTTCACAAACTTCATATTTTTCCTGCAATTTGAAACTTTCAAATCAGTTTTTTATCATTAATGGGAGTGGCAACACTGATTCTGCAACCATAGGTGAATTACCCTCTGAAAGTAGAACAAAATGAAAAAAAAGTTCAAATCGCTCGGTTCATTATAACCACGAATGTACTAACTATATCTGGATATTTCACTAAGCGAAGTTGATGGACTGTAGTGCGTGTCAAAAGGTGCGGTAAGGGGAATACGTCAGACACGCCCCTTCAGGAAAAATAAT
>QBDW01000799.1:0-59380 GCA_003261595.1 Maconellicoccus hirsutus
AAAAAAAATTGATTGAAATTTCTTTTGATATTTTTCTATTAAAAAATATATTTATAAAAAATTTACAATCATTAAAAAAATAATAATTATTATCGGGAACTTATTCAATTAAAAAACCTAACACATAAATATTGCAAAATCGACGAAGGAAGAGGGGAGCTTTTTTTTTCAGAATAATGACTCATCACAATATTGATACTTCTTTCTCACTTCAGAGTCCTAAAAGTTCTATACCTTTTCGCCCTATAAGAAAAAAATTAAAAGAAAAAAATCTCATAAAAATCATAAAATCAAAAAAAATTGATAAACGCGAAAAAAAATGTCAATTGCATACTAAACTCGATCCATTTGCCACCTCACCCAGACTCGTCGCCTAAATCAATCTAAACAAAGCCCACGGGATTCCGGCACCGAAAAGCATCTCTTGGGCAGACACCATTAGACGCGTCCGTGCATCACGACGACGGGTGACCGCATCTTAAAAGCTCTAGAGCTTACGTGCGGCACCGTTAAGTGTCAACACCGGCGGCGATATTTATCCAGGGGTCTTACGCGTGCGACCTTCGCCTATAATCTGGGACCGTACGTAGAAAAAAAACACCACGTAGCGTCGCGACACCGTTGGTAATTTCGTAAGATTTGTGAGCATTTTTTACTCTTAAAATACTCGAGACAATTCGAATTATTTTCGGGGTTGGCCGTTTCGCGAATACAAGTGCTGTATCATACACGTGTACTACACAGTACACACGCTCCATCTCGACGACGTAATTACGGTTGCGTAAACGATAACGTATATTACGCGAGACCTGCTAGTTTCGCAACCGAGTTCGACGTGTAGGTGATCGCAATGCACCGCGCGGCGTGCACCGAGCCGCCTCGAATACGTGAAATTTTTCCACACAGGGCGCGTCATCGCGGTATCGGTCGCGCCAAGCGGCCGAGCTGATTTCTCAACGTACGTTTACCATTTCAAGGCAATCGTATACGTCGAGGCTGCCACACGTACACGTGTCGTCGCCCAAACAAAAAAACCCGCCTTCTTTATCGTCGCTCTACATCCGAGAAAGCATTTCAGTTCGTCTCTTAATTGGAAAATTATCGCCGTATTTGCAGCTTACCCCGTTACAAGTTTTTCTCGGCTACAATCACGAGGTATCTTTTGTTGGTAAATTGTGAAATCGAGCATCTCAATTCGCAGTCGTTTACCTTTCGCCGGGGTTACGTCGGCTGCGAGCTCTTTGGCAAAAGTTTATTCTCTCTGTTCGAATTCACGTTATAACGACCAATCAAAGCGTGTAAGTTTTACTTTAATTCATTCGGTGTCTCGGAGCGTAAAATTTCGTCAACCTTTGCGTTTTACCTTCGGTTTTGGTTTTTGTATCATAATGAAATTTTCACTAACACGGAGTCGCGTATCATCGACGATTCCATTTTCGTGTTTTCGTTCTCTTCTCATATTACACCGATTGAATAGATCTAAAAAGGTAACATTTATACGACTACGATTGCTCCATTTAAAATCGTCGTTTTGATTTACTCACGTAAATAGCCTCTTTTGTAACGTCTTTATATACGAATTCGCCAATAACAAATGTACCCAGAAAGGTATTAATTTCGTTCTTTTCATCAATTTTTTTTTTTCCACAAACGATAAATCACACCAAAAAGATCATCTCGAAGTAACCAAGCTGTCGACGTTAGTTTTAAATTGAACTATTTTTTCCTCTTTTTCGATTAACTATAAAAGTTCATTGTATTTGTACATCGATTACCTCGTAAACTTCTCGTTTTCTTCATTTTTCCGTACTATCAACTCTTCTTGCAGTTTCCTTCGCGTTGTTTCTACGCGAATACTTTCTGATTCCGTAATTTTTCCACCAAAGAATAACTTTTTGCTAAAATTCTCGAGAAATTCTCGCGAGAATTCTTATCAAAACGCGTTGTTTTTTTCGATGTCTAGTCATTCTCCAACTCGCTTATCTATTTAATTAAACTTTGGTCGGAATGAATATTTCGAAGTTATTCGTATATTTCGATTATTACGTTTACGTGTATTTTTTTGTTTTTTCTAATTAATTCGCCTTTATTTATGTTTATCTTCTCGCGAAAATAAGAAAAGCTTTCGTGGGTTATCTTTCGCGGTGCTTTGGACGGTTTTTTCTGGTAGAAGCGTGTTATTACCCGAATTCGAATAATTTAATCTGGAGAAAATTAGGAGGAAAATGAAAATTCACTTGGTTTCATAACTGTCTTAAAATGGATTTGAAAAATGAGATTTTTAAAAATAAAGATACGTATATTAAACAAGCTATAGCATTCGTGTTTCTATCAACTCCTCCAGCTTTGGTGGTCAGAAAAATTGTTCAACTTTCGAGATAAAAAACGTATTTGGACTACCAAAAACAACAGAAATGAGTAATTACAGGTAATATGCTTGTAATTTACCAAAAAATACGGGTAATTACGAAAGATTTACAGAGTAATTTACCAGTAAATATAAGGTATGACGAGTAATTTACCGGTAAATACAGGTAATTACAAGTAATCTACCAGTAAATACAGGCGATTACAAGAAATTTACTGGTGAAATCTGGTAATTTAGCGGTAACAGCTGGTAATTTACTGGTAAAATCTGGTAATTTACAGGTAAAATATGGTAATTTACTGGTAAATACAGGTAATTACAAGTAATTTACCAGTAAATACAGGCGATTACAAGAAATTTACTGGTGAAATCTGGTGCGGTAACATCTGGTAATTTACTGATAACATCTGGTAATTCACTGGTAAAATCTGGTAATTTACAGGTAAAATATGGTAATTTACTGGTAAATACAGGTAATTACAAGTAATTTACCAGTAAATGCACGAGAATACAAGAAATTTACTGGTGAAATCTGGTAATTTACTGATAATATCTGGTAATTTACTGGTAAAATCTTGTAATTTACAGGTAAAATGTGGAAATTTACTGGTAAATACAGGTAATTTACCAGTAAATACAGGCGATTACAAGAAATTTACTGGTGAAATCTGATAATTTACTGGTAAAATCTGGTAATTTACAGATAAAATGTGGTAATTTACTGGTAAATACAGGTAATTTACCAGTAAATACAGGCGATTACAAGAAATTTACTGGTGAAATCTGATAATTTACTGGTAAAATCTGGTAATTTACAGATAAAATGTGGTAATTTGTAATTACAAGTAATTTACCTGTAAATACAGAAGAGTACAAGAAATTTACTGGTGAAATCTGGTAATTTAATGGTAACATCTGGTAATTTACTGGTAAATATAGGTAATTAATCAGTAAATGGAGGTAATTTGCCGTAAATACTGTAAGTGGTAATATGGTGATTTTTTAAAAGTTTTCCAAATGAACTATCGGTGATTTTTTGTACTATCTTCCTGGCAACACTGAGTGTTGGTGATGGCGAATGTAAAGATTGAGTTCACAGAGAAACAGTGGCTGCGTTACAATTTGGATGTAACGTTATGCCAATAATTTATGGTAATTTCAAATGACTTAAACAAGAAGGTGCGAGAACACGCGTAAAATTGATACACTTGCTCATCCATCAACAAAATAGAAATAAACAAACGAAAATTAAAAAAACGCCGAAAAATTCCATTACATTTCACGAAAAAATTCCCGACACTTCTGCACCGCAACCACAAAACCTCCGCAATTCCATCTAAAATCGCACCCCACCTCGTCTCACCATCTACTCACGACTTTCGAACGCGTCTCAGTCACGTAGCATCCCCTATAACGCGATGCTCATCTGAAAAAAAGCTCCCATTCGGCAGTAGACCGCTCGATAACCGGAATTTTCGCAACCGAAGATTTTCACAGACGAGACGTGATGCAATCTGACGCGCACGTGGATTCAATTCTGCTCAACCCTTCTTTGCAATTGGTAAAACTTGTTTCTCCCTATTCCGACGCTCATCTCCCGCCGAGGCGTACCATATACGAGCGTTGCGATGGCAAATTACCCTTGATATTGAACCCGTCGTCCGGCGCTTTTTTTTCCCTCTCGTACACTTTGCCAGTGTCGTTATTGTCATCGTCGTCGTCGCATTAAACCACGCTCTCGTAACACAGCTCTTCTTTTCTCTTTCGATATGTCTGCGTTGTTGCACGTGGTGATCTAGTTATCGAGTACGAAAATAAGAGAAAATTTCAACTTGGAATAACAGTCAAGTTCACCTCGTAAATTTTTCACGTCGCAAGTGTAAAACCAGACGTTTCAATAGCGACGCAGCTACACAAAAACGCAACGTAACATAAATAAAAACACGTTGCACTTGTCATGCCCATCTAAACATATGTCAATAAAATTTCCCAAGTATTTGTACAGCTTTTACAGAGAGAGCCCTCTTATCGATACAAATCGATTAATCGAATACGACGCGTTCGCGTGCACTATATTTAAATACCCATTCCACGTGTACGAACTAGGTAATTAAAAATACCGATACGTTGGTTGCAGCTTCGTGTAAATACTCCGAAAAGAAATAAAAACCAGCCACGTTCTCGATGCCAAATTGATTACTAGAGAAAACTTCCAATAAACCTTTGCCAAATTTTCCATCGTTTGTTTACATCCAAAACACTTTTCATCCCGAGGAAAAAAAATTTTCATCGGATTCCAACCTCTTGTAATTCATCACACTGACATGGAAAAAATTCCCTTCAAACCTTCGAAATAAGCAGTTGATAAAAAGCCATTACCGCGAGTAATCCACACGTGTAAATTATTTCAGTTCGATAAAACTTTCAAAACTGTTCAAGTTCACTGATGAGAGACCATATTTCATCCACGTTCCACTCTTGCCCTGCCATCACCAAACTTGCAAATTCATAACGAGCTTTCGAGGGCTTTTTTCCACCGCTTCGCAAAAACAGCGCGTGAGAACAACTCGACACGTAAAGGTGCACTTGACCTCGACAACGACGCCGGAAATTAACCGTCGTGAATATCTTAAATTTCCAACTAAATAAAATTACCCATGCTTTCGACACCTGCCAGCGATACTCGAAATGTAATCGAGAAACCATAATACGCGTGGAATTTCGCCCGCAGCCAACTTCTGAACTTTTGATAAAAAGGGGAAAAAACGACGCTTCGAGAACTTGTTTATTTTCTTTGTTTCAAAATTCGACCAACTTTTCGTCGCTTGGTGATCTGCTTATATGCGAGAAATCCTCGGCACGAGGCCTTCTTATGTATTCAAATAGCAACGTCTCTTTGATGTAGTTGTCGCCTGCTTTTTTCCTCGAGTTGAAGCTTAAAACTTGAAAGTAGACAAATGTAAGTATAGGACGCTTTCAAAGCAATTTTCAAAACAAAAACAATGTACCGTCATCTTAAAACCTTGAATGTGTTTTTTTTTCTCAAATACCTATTTTGTAATTTCGCTTTTTTTTACGTTTTTGGCGTATTTTTCATTTGAAAGTATTAACAATGGCAATAAACTTTTAAGGAGTTGAAAAATTCGAAAAAAAATTCTCAAAGGAGTTCAACTTTTCATTTCGATGTTCGATTTTACGAAATAATCCGCCTTTTTAATTTACCGCTTTCATCTTCTATTTTTTTTTTACCTTTTTAAATACCACTATTTTCGAATAATGGTAATTTAGCAACATTTTTCATTTTTTCCCACGTCAATAAGACTGATAATTCGACCGAAAGTAATCTTTTCAGTTGAAAAAATTCTCATGGGCAGAACAAAAGCTTGTAATTTTTTATTCCTATTAATTAATAGAAATTTCATAATTAACTTTTTTGAGGTATTGTGATTTGGTTTTTAAAAAAATAAGTCCAAGCTATTAACTGAAACATTGAGTTGGTTTAGTAATTAATTAATTAATTTCAATATCCGATAGGTTTTCTTTCCGTTTTTTTTTTTTTTAAATTAAAAACCACGGAGTTTAAATGGAATGAAGCCCTTATTAATTAATTTTTTTGCTGCCATTCGTCCAAAATATGACCTTCAAAATTCGAAATTGAATACTTCTCCTAATTTTTGCAAGTTTTGATAAGTTTTCCTTAAAAATTTTTTTCCTTTTGTGTCACTTCTTCAATTTTTTTAAAATAAAAACTTGCGACTCACACGACACGTAAATAAAAATCATACACGAATAATCACGATTTTATTACTTACAGACGTACGTTTCGCTCTATTCGAGCATCTTCAGTGTATAAGTTTTCCTATTTTAAATGCGTATTTTGCACTTTTCCTTTGCATTTTTGCAGTAGATTCCCTCATTTAAGCCTATGACGTCATCATTTCAGAAATTATGTTTAAAAGCTTGTGGAAGGTATTGTAAATGGAATTGAATTATTCGAAGAAGTGCTTTGCCAAAGATTTTATGCAAATTGTGACATTATCACTTTTTTTTGGCAAGGATTCTAAATAGACTAGAAGGAGGAGGGGGGGGGGAACTCGAACAAATTCGATAAATGACACGGCACGACAATCAGATGATTCGTCTGAATAAAAATAATTTTTGGTAAGTTCAAGATGATAAAAATTCATGTCACGCTAGATCAATCACGTCATAGGTTCAAAATTGTGGTGAATCGATGACGTCATTATTGTTTTGAAAAATACTCATGGTAGGTTGAAACTAGAAAAAATTTATGATCCCTGATCAGTTCTGCCAATATACTAAAAATTATTTTTTTTATTTTTCTTTACTTTCGGCCATTGTTCATTACATTTTTTACAATATTTCTAGCTATTTTTTTTACGATTATATTTCCCTATTTTTTTTTCATCATTAAACCGCAGAGTTGAAGGCCTCATAATGAAAATTTTTGATTTGATTTTAATTTTCGACCTCAAATTTTTCGGATATTTTTTTTATAATTAATTTTTCTAAATAAATTTATTAAACAATTCCATTTTTTTTACATTTTCTCAGTAAAAATACACCTCACTCCACTGAAATCGAAAAAACCACCAAAATACTATAAAACGACGCACGAAGAGGAAGGGGCACACACACTAAAACCCTCAAATACCGGATTCGCGACAGCTCAATCGTAAACACAAGTACAAATTAATAACATCAATAAAGAAAAAAATCACTATGCAAATTAATCCGAACCATTAAAAACTGTAATTTTTAAATTCCGATCGTTAAATTTTATGCGACAAAATTCGATGCAAAACGCTGATAAATTTTCCGACAAATACATTTTTACGAGTTTTGAAAAAAAAAACGTGTAATAAAATTACAAATACCTCGGGCAAACAACACCTTGTAAAATTACATTACCGTCAAAAGTTCCATTAACAGCACGCTTCATTTACCGTCATCGATAATATAAAATATTCAAAAGTAACGGTGCACGACGCTAAAAAAATCAAATTCTCACACGTGATCGAATTTTTTCGTAATTTCTCGCAATATGCAATTTCTTGTAAGAATTCTTACAACAAACGAGTCCTTTAATTTACGACGAATTCGATAAATCACCGAGGACTTTCGCCGGTATTTCGAAATTTACCGCTTCGGAATGTAATTTTATCTCCATGCAGATATAACTTTCAAAAATATCATAAATTATTAAAATAAATCACGTATAATTTCACCCTTATTTTCGTATAAGCTCGAGATTAGCTTTAACAAAGAATACCTTTCCTGCAAAAGTTTAATCTTAAGAATATAACCAAGGGTTTTCATTCCCCTTCATATTGATTTCCCCAATCACCTGACTTTTATTATAACTTACCAAAAAACTTGTTGATTTATTAGAAAAATTCTCCCAAAGGAAGAAAAATAGGTCGTAAAATTACAAATAAAAAACGCCTCGTTTAATATTTCACCAACGCGTCTAATTAGTAGGAAAAATTAATAAAAATTTTAAACGCGTAATATCGTCAAAAACGACCTAGAAAATTTCCACGTTATACGCGAGTTAAAAAATTCTCAAGCGAACGCGATAACATTTTCGCCGAAAATTCCACAACGTAGAGAAAATTCCCTTGTAAATTCGCCCACGTTAAGAAGTAATTTCGCCGCGTGAAAATTATCTGCACAGAAACGAAAGTAGAAAGCAGTAGAAAGTATCTAGCCTAGGTATAAAGTTTTCATTAAACGTCGTATATATCGTCGATTCGAGCAGTTTCGTTTTCAAATCGCACCGTACGTAAACGCTCGTACGTGCTTTTTAGACACCCTCCCTACCCGCACCCTACTCTCACGTTCATCCTGCGAATGCGTAAAATTCGATAATTTAAATTACACCTTTGCGGCTTCAAGGGATCGTTCGTATTTTGAAATTCTTCGAGCGCGCGTAGGTAATCTGGCCCGTGTAATGGGAAAAAAACCAACAAAAAACAGTATGTCCCTCGAGTGGTGAATTTTACAGTAAAGAGAAATTTTCAACCGACGTGAAATTGGCCAATTTTTCGGGTAAATTCAGCGTCTGTCGTCAAGATAACTCGTTTTATGCTGAAAAAAAAAAACGAGACATAGTTTGTGGGTTTTGGTTTGAACCGAATTACCTACATTTGACTAGACGAAATTTCAAATATTTTGTGGAAAATTCCCAAAAAAAAAGTATCCTAAAAAATTATTCCTATGATTTCAACGTTTTTACGAAAATAGTATAAATTCCGCAATTTTTCAGATCAGTAGTTTTTCAATTATACTTTTTTAAGGAGTAAATTATACCTTCAATTCACCGTCCTATTCTCCCCTCACAACTATGAAGCGAATAATTCGAAAAATTGCAAAAATCACAGAAATGAGTGAAGAGAGAAGGGGTCGGAAATGGTTTCATATAAAATTAATTGTTCAAAAAAAGTTGAAAGAAAATTGATTCAGGCGCGGATTCAAGAGAAGAGAAAAGGAAAATCCCCCCCCCCTCCACTTCAAAAAAAAACGATACCTGAAGGGAATTGTATAGTTTTTGCAGCAAGATTTTGAAATTATGACGAAATTTGAAAATATACAAAAAAAACTATCCACAAAAAAACTGTTCTTACTCAAATTTTCACAAACTTTTGTCCCAAAAATGTTTGTCCAAAGTCACCCCAAGCTTCACAAAAACGCCCCAACAGTAATTTTTTTGCGGTCGCAACAATTTTGGCGAAATTTGAGGAAATGCTAAAAAATAGTGTCAACAAAAATTATTATTCCTTCAATTTGCAACAAGTTTTGTTTCGAAATTTTTTGTTCAAAGTCACCCCAAGCCTTACTAAAACGCCACAATTGAGTAATTTTTCGCGATTCTGGCAATTTTGGAAAAATTTTAAGAAATACTGAAATATAATTTCAACAAAAAATGTCCCTTCTTAAATTTTTAACAACCTTTGTTTCAAATTTCTGTCCAAAGTCACCACAAGGTTTACAAAAACGCCCCGACATGAGCGTTCCATATAACAAATGGTGGTTTGCCATTTTCAATGAATGCCATGATGGAAGAACCCGAGTTTTTGGCAGTCCATGTTTCTGGAATATTCTGAAAATCGTGGAGAACATGAAAATTCGCGCTGGAGCCTCCAGAATGGATTAAAATTACGAAAATCGGAATTCGGAGATTTAAAAAATTAGTTTCAAAACACATTAACTTAACTTTCAAACTTTTCTCGAGATGGATAACTCAATTTTATGACATTAAAGCAAATTGATTTTAAAAAAAATTATTCTCTAGCAAAAATCTCGATTTTTTCGATTTTTGCAAATTTGCGAAATATTTAAATTCAACTCAAAAAACGAAACTTTCAATTATGAGGATTTTTCACCTACTCGCCTCTTTAAAAATATGCAAATTTTTGATTAAAATCCAGGAATTTCTCAAAACTAAGAAAACTTCAATACAAACAAACCACCCTATTCAAACAACCACTCGACACCTAACCCCATCACACCTCGGCATCGTTCATTCACACGTAATTACACCGCTAATTACGTAAAATAAACGCTTACTCGAGGAACTGTTAATTAACGGCGGCGTCGGCGGAGTACGCATCGGCATCGGTATCGGCACATAAACGTCGACACGTGCGCGTGCCCGTACGCTACATTCAGTCCTATGCACACGTGTAATCGCCTCTTGTCGCTATGCACGGCGCGTTGCACACACACACACACGCATCTTACGCGTTGCAATTCCAATTCTTTCGGCTTTCCACGTGGATTTCCTTTCGTACATGTCTCTCCGTCTTGCACGTCTGTTATCGCGCGGTATTACACATCGGTTCACCTTTTTGCCCTAAATAGCCTAATAATAACTGGTTTTTTTATTTCCAACACTCTCTCGGCGGTACGCGGTGTAAAAAAACGGCGCGGTGGGTCCGCCAGGGGGAGGGGGAGCGTTACAATGAAACGCAATAGACGTGCGTTAGCAACGCACTATGGTGCGTGACCTCTTTATCGCTTGTTTTTTTTTCGATCAGGGCCAAGGCAACGGCCGAGAGAGCAGATTTTCATTATTTTTACCCAAAACTACCGTCTCGGATTACCGTAACGTGTACGCATCCGTGAGAAGATACGTATCAAGTGCGAAAACGCGACGGTAACTCGATGACGTTTCGCCGAAAAAACAAAAAAAAAAGATTCGGTAATTACCGACGTAAATAGAGCGCTGTAGGCTGCGATAATACATTCGGGTCGATAACCTTTTTATTAACTTCGTTCCTTGATATCGGGCGAAAATTTGTAGGTGTTGCGAAAATATACGAAAAAGAAAAAATTATCGCGTAAAGTCAACGCCCTTTCGAGTTGCGCCGCTGCGTAAACGTTCGTTTTCGCTACGCGAACAATCGACCCGGCCGATTTAAATTGGAAAAAAAATTTCTACATCGCAAATCCTCATTTGGCGAGTAAACGGAACTCGTGTAGGTGTTCCGGGCACGCGATCTGTCATATTTTTGCGAGTAAAAACTAAAATAATACTTCTCGACGAAAAATTTAATCGAATTATAAACACATGGCATATCAATCAATCGTGTACAATTACAAGACGATAATCTCGTTTTCGTCGAAAAATTTCACCGCATCGGTTGAATAAACCGAGATAAAACCATTCTCGTGTTACTCCGCCCTGCCTCCTTCGCCACACCATCGAAGCCCGACTCCCTGGGTCGGCGTGAAAAACAAATTCTTCGCTTGTTTCAACTTCAAACGACTGGATCCTTTATCGAATAAAGAATTTTATTCGATTTACACGGTGTAGCTTTTATTTGTTAAATCCTACTGCGACCGAAATTTCATCGTACGAGATTACTACACAGGCGAAAAATGAAAATTCAATTTTACCTGTTATCGCGTTTTCAGGTTGTTGATTTTCCTCGTTTGAACGTCGAAACGACGCGGAGAAGGGAGAAATGCCACGCGGACTTTTCATTCAGGTTTCTAAAGTTCGATAAAATCGGCTTCGGTATGTTCGCGGTAATTTCGACGCTTTTTTTTTCGCCTACGAAGCACGCCCTTTTCGTACGATGACGTTTCGACGACACGTTACGAGGGGTAATTAATACCCGAGAAGCCTTTAAAATTTCCCTTTTTCGTGATGTTTGATTTTCATTAAATGGCGAAAAATAAAAACCAGCTTCGAATTCTTGAGATTGTTTCGTAACCGCGTAGCACGTGCGACTTTGTTGACAGTGGGTCATCGATTTTTTTTTTTCATCTTGGGTTTTTGGAATTTATGACGTTTTAGGTTTTCTGTTTGTGATAAGAAATACGACGGTTGACAAATGATTAAATAACGGGTGTTTCGTAATTTCAGAATGATGAAAGTTTGGTCAATTTTAAGGCAATTTTTCGCTCTATTTCTTTCTTCATGGTTTGAAAATTAAAATCATTCGAAAAATTATACGAAGTAGCCATTAAAGTTGTGAAAAAAAATATAGGAAAAAATGACAAAAAAACCAAAACCCATAAAAAAATTGTTTTTAGAATTTTTGAACATTTGATAAATATGTATATTTTTTTAAAAATTCTGAAAACTATATTCAACAAATTAGAAATATGTACATTAAAAAATATACACATTAGCAGGCACAGATCTAGACTTAAATTTGGGGAGGGAAGAGAGGAGGGAATTCTAGATGATTTATTTCTGCCGAATTCAGAAAATAATTTGTTCGCCAAAGCAATACATAATTTTTTCAGTGATGGGAGGGGGGGGGTCCACCTTAATTTTAATTCGATAACATATTCAAAATGAAGATCCTCTTGTCACTTTTTCATGTCATTTCATATAATTATTGTTTTCGAAAAAAAGGAGTAAATACATTAATATACATGTATCATATTCAAATCATCCTTGTACGTAAAATGCCTTTTGAATATGCAAATACCTTTACGATGAAAATATCGCGAAATTTTTACGATTTTCATAGAAAACAGTTCGCGAAAAAAAAGACATCTCGCGACATTCAACTACATCCATCTGTATTTTTCCAACTCATTACGAATTAAATTCAAAAGAATAAAATTCAATAAGCAGAAACCTACGATATTACACGAATTTCACATAGAAAGTAGGTATATCTCTATTCTCTACAGCTACACGTAAAAATGTAGAAAAAAAACTAAATTTAACAAGAATATATCTCAACGGAATACCCCAAGGGCTACAAATAAAGCGAATTTTAAGACGCTACCTTTATCAGAACTTCAGTAATGTGATTTTCTTTCATACCGTCTTCTTTTTACTTCGCTATCTCAAGCCGAACACGCGATTAAGGTTGAAATTTTTTTTTATTGAGCCAAGAGCTCGAATTTCAATCGGTTTCACGTATAAGGGAAAAAAATTCGATCGAGTCTAGAAGAATTTTAAAATTGGCGAGTAATTCATCTTTGGAAAATGTTCGAAAAAGCGAAAAAGCATCACGTCGATACGCCATACTGTGGTCTCAATTAAGATAAAACTCGTCGAAAAAGTCCAACCGATATTTAATAAAGCGCGATAACATTGGAAATTTTTCTAATTTTAGTTCACATCGATGTTACATGAAAGTCGATTCGATTATCAATTTTTAATTTCGAATAGAGACCTAAAGTTTTTTTTCGAAAGTTCCATTCGAACGGCGTAATTAAATTTCGCGAAAGATCATATCGGGAGTAAACTATGCGAAATTTTCGCCGCGTTTGGAAACTTAGTTAATTAGAAACTACGTTTTTCAAAAATTTAAGGTTTTCGAAAACTTGCGGTACGAATTTATCACTTGATGGAGCCGTAATTATCGGATTCGTGAGGTTTTTCCAAATAAACGATTTCGTCGAATGGTTGAAATTTCATCGAAAATATACCAGGTGTTGGTTATTTTCACGTGAAGAAATGAAAATCTCCAAATTGCTTTCGATCGGTTTACTGTAATTTAAAATGGAAGTTGTTTCACAAATACCGTTTGTTGATTAGGTTTCTTTCATTTTGAAATTTGATTTAATAAGCTGTTTATTGACAAATTTAATTTCATCGGATGGGAAAAGAAATTTAATTTTTATAACGAACGAATTCGAGATCTTAATTGTTTGTGATTTGGTAACACTGATGAATTAAATGTGTAATATGATAATGAATAAAACAAATCCATATACCTCTAGTTACTTCAATTCATCGAATAATCATATTACGACTGATACTTTTGTCGAAGTTAAATTGAAATTAGAACGAAAATATGTTTTTGCACAATGAAAGTTGCAAAATTAATTGTTTAACTATGCGCCATAAATCTACACAACATATCAAAAGTTATTACAATTACTCCGACTTCAATAGAGCAGCCATATTACACCACATTTAAATAATTTATTACCGATCGAATGATTGATGATTTCTATAAAATATCACGATACGAATTTTAAAATTAATTCTATGCAAATAAACGAAATAATTAATCCAAAATATTACGCGATCTGCAAAAATGCATCTAAACACACGTAAACAATGTTGTCCTTATTGCAACGAAAAACTGAACAATAATTGAGCTTGAATTTTCCAATACATGTTTATTAAAATAATAACGAGCAAATTTTGCGAATGCATCGAATGTAATGAGTACTTAAGCACATAAATATTCGTTTTAACAATAAAGAACCAAACATAGGTAACTAAGTTGCGTCAATAGACAGACAAACATGCTTAATTGAGACACCATTGTTTTAATCGTTTTTCGTAAAATATTGCAATGAAGACGTAACACGTGTTATAATGAGTATTTCAAAAAACTAATTAAACAAACAAAACGTGTACTTAAGGATTGAAAAAAATTCGCGAATTCAATTCTACGAATTTTTTTCAGAAATAGAAAGATTCCGTACAAACGGCTTATAATTTGGCGGTAACTTACCTCGAACAAGAAATAGTACCAGGAACAAAATAAATGAAATAAAAAAAACTTTCACTTTAGAAGTCACAAATCAATAAGATACTTAGCGAAAGATTTCATACGGCACTCGAACAGCACAAAATTACGCGTACAATTACCGAAATGTGCAGAAGCAGTGAACACCGCAATAGATGAAAACTCTTCGAATTGTATTATCGTCACGCCTCGTGTACTCGCGACGAATGGATAAGTTTCACACCTACCCCCACTCCGCGGAGGGTACATTAACTAGCCGTTACGATTAAACAGCTGTTTTGCACGTGTATCTCAAAGGCCACGGTCGTTACCATGGTTACCGCATTACTTCCAACTATTTCTCCTCGTTTGAACTAGTATTTTTTGGATGAAAAAAAATTTCTCAAATTATTTAGCCGGTTCGATGTAACGTGACGTGTTTGCATGAAGCGAATATGAATTATGAAGCTTTCCATGTTATAGGCAAACTGCGAAATAAAATTTAATTAAAAATTTCACGCTTACGATGACCCATTTTATTTTTTAATTTATAAGTAACTAACTCGATAGGATTTGCTTTACATCGTTCCCTTTGAATTCGGCGAATGAAAATAAATATGAATATTTTTAATCAAGTATCACTTGCGTTTGAAGCTGGAGTCTATCAATGGATGATATTGAAATAATGAAGTAATCGCTGTACACTCGATTAGATATTGATAACTAAGAAATAAATACATCTATAAATAACAAATTTACTAAGAAAAATTAAATATAGCGATATTATGAGCAATATCAGATGGAATTTAGTGTTATGTGTACATGATACATAACAAGAAAAATAATTCAATAAAATAATGGCAAAAATTTTCTTATCAATGTTTTCTAACTAGTACAATTTTGCCACATTGGTAAAAAAATTCATAAATGTATTCGCGTAAATTAAATCTCTCCTAAAATATTCGTTTCCCTTTCTAACATTGTAATAATTCCTATCATCGAAAAAATTTCATTTGAAAGTAATTAAAAATGTTATTTCACTTGACTTTGTGATTACAATTCTATAATAATCTACGCGTATCGTTACCTAATATAGCGAAGAAATATCAATTTATAAGACGTTGACCTGCCAAAAAATTACATTCGTAGCGATTTTATACGAAATCAAACATAAAACAAGCACGAACTTAGGCTTATACTTAATTACTTATCAGTTATCAATAGCGAATAAATCAACCGAAATTCAAATTTCAGATTACGCTTGGTTAATTATCCTGAATTAATTAAAAATCGCGATAAATGTAATGAAAAAATTAATATTTCAAACGAACTTGTTCTCAATACATTATAGATAATTAGATATCCTATTATCCTATTTGAAAATTGTTTAAATACGTTAGATCTTTCTTTTCCCACTTTTTTGAAGAGATATCCTTGTAATGAATCATTTGTAAAAGAAATCGTAATGATTAAGTAATACGAATACATTTTTACTTTATCAGCGTTTTTAAAAATTTCGCACGAAAAGGTTTTTTCATTGTGATACCGTGAAATTAATCAAAACGAATGGTCAGCGATATAATTTCAAGTATACTTATATTTGAGCAATATTACATCGAAAAACGATAATGTTGAAAATTTACGTCATTTGTCTGAAAACAACCGTAACTGTACGAAAATAAGCAAAAATAATTTATACTTCAAGCAAACGCGTCAACGTATTGTCGAATTTATATCCACCACTACAAATACTAGCGCCTCTGTAGACAAAATAAAATTGGCGACATTGTTCATTAGCCTGGAAATTCTATTAAAATTTCGTAATGAATTCATATACCCGTGAAAAATAGGTGTGTATCGTGATTGGCATGAAAACGTTCAATTTACTGTACAATTTTCTTCTGTGTAAAAATAGACACCATAACCTAATGACGTTAACGTATGGTGAACTGCATTGAAAAGAAATTTAATAGAAAATGAATTTATTGCGTTTTTTATTTGTGTAAAAATAATTTAATTTATTGATCAAACCAACACAAACATAACATTTTTTGTGATCATTAAAAATAATCAACAAAAAGAGTCAACGGTAAAGCTGAAATGTCTACGGTTTTATTCGGTGAAATATTTATCCCAATAAACTTGATACTTTGAATGTCGATCTTGTTGAAAATTGGTTTGTATTTTTTAGTTTTTTTACAAACTACTTTGGCTGAAGTATCGTTATAATTCATTTTAAGAACGACTCCTCGCTGTAAATGATGGATATAGAGAGCAACATCGGGAACGAGTTCTCTAGCTTGAAAAATAAAATCTACGCCGAAGTTTTCAATCTGTTCGCTCATATTTATCACTATTAGATCGAGTACTGATCGTAAGAAATCTTCTTCGGTAACGGAATAATTTGAAGTTTGATTTTTAACAATTTCTTCTAAGCTGGGAAAATTATTGAGGAACTCTTCAAAAGAACATTTCACCTCAACAGATGTCGTTTCATTAGATCTCATGAATACGTATAGATCATTCGTAATAATTTCTAGTTTTTCATTATCAATGTGATATTCTTCGATATAGAATGATTTCAGTCTCTTTGCAAATTCACCTACCATTTCTAAATTTGGAATTTGAATTCTTAGTTCTGATTTATAATACGATTTTGGGACTACCGTTACGTAACCCATACCTAATAAATATGAAAAAAAAGCATTCTTCACTTTATCACTTGTATCCGTACTATATGGTGCATTTATGATCAATTTAAGTGCTTCAACACAAATTTCTGTTAAACCTTTGTTATCCACAATATTGATTATAACTCTTTCGTTTTTAATTAATCTTCTCGTGTTATCCCTAATCATGGGATTAATTTGAATCAGCTTAGTTATGAAATCATCTTGCCTTGTTTTGACCCAATGGTTTTCAATTTGTTTAGTATTGAGAAATTCAATTATGGAGTACGAATTAAATGCAACAAAAAGATCATTTTCATTCATTTTATAACCGCCGTACCAAGAATTTGCATAAATTGATTGAGTCGTTGTAACATTATATTCGACAAATAGTGAATATACTTCATCTGGATTAAAACCATAAAATTCTATAAGTCGCCCATGAAGTGACGTATGTGATCTATAATTTTTTGATGCAACCGGATAAATACCTGAAAGAACCCCTTTCGCTAAATGATCATTGATATCAACTGTGCAGCAAATAAAAAACTGAAAAAAATTCACAAAATTTCTTTCTTCAAATGGAAATTCTCTATGCTTTAATATTTCCATAATAGGACGATCGTACTCATCAATTAATATATAAACTTTTTTTCCAGTATACGTATGTAAAACTCGACTCAAAAATACTAAACTTTGTTCAAGCTCCAAATAGTTATTTTTTTTACCAAATAAGTACTCTCTGAAAGCCATAAGATCCTCTTTTATAACTCCTTTGTCGTATCTGGACTTATTTCCACTTTCCATTTCATGGTGAAGATAGCCAACTAGAAAATGATACTCGAGAAAAAGATTGCAAACTGTCATAGTAAAATCTTTGATAAATTGTTCATAATTTGTCCATTTTATATTCCCGAAAGATAAATATATCACTGGACGATTACCCTGATATTTATCCAAAAATTCTTTTTCTTTGCTAATAAGCAAAGGGTTTATCAACGTTTTCGAGTCTCCATTTTCAAGAATTATCTCATTATGTCTGAATAATCTGTAATTCGTTGTAGTCGTTCTATCAATTTCTTTACCTTTCAAATCGAATTCCATTTTCAAAAAATCTCGTATCATAGTAAGACTAACGCTTTTACCCCATTTAGTTGGACGAGTTATGGCAATTGCGTATTCATGATTGTTTATTAACGCCTTTATTAACAGGGTTTTGTCGATGAAGTATTTATTTTTCGTTAATAATTCTTTAAAAGTAGTCACATTAGTATTTATTTCGTACGAACAGTTCGTATTTTCCACCATGTTCAATGCTGTTAGATTGCCGTAACTAGGAATAATTTTCATTACAAAAAACATCATAAAATGAAAAGTTATGATGGAATTCATCATTTTTCAGCAAATTGATAATTTTTGAAGAGAAGTTTAATTAAAAAGCGCATCATTTGTTCAAATTTTCTATTAGCTTACCGAATCAAGTCATTTTTGAAGTTAATTTCCAAAAACATTGATAAAAATACGTACTTCAGTTCATAGAAAATGCACGAAAAATTTAAATTCACGAACCTTAAACATCTAATTTCAGTTACGTGTTCAACAAAAACCTATTTTGTTGGATTACAAATTTACAAATTATTTATAAACATTTAATTAAAATAAACGAAGGATAAATTTAATTAAAGTCGAATTTTGGATGAAGATGCGAATTCGAAATGAAGTTTAATTATTCATGTTGAAAAATGGAAGTTGGGGACTCAAACGTAAGAACAGAGATCTCGTAATGAAGTTTTTTATTTTGAGAAAATATTTATACGAAAAAAGATATTGTAAATGCTAAATATAATGTAAAAAATTCAAATTGAACAATTTTAATGAATTTGATAATTAAAAATAAAAACGTAGTAATTTTTATTTCGTTTCTTTTTCACTAGCGCTTCACGTAGCGAATATTTTAAATAGTCATTTTGTCCACGTTTACCATTTTTATGCGCATGCGTTAATATAAATATTACGTGAAATAACAACAGATGTGTGTTAGTATTAGTATCGAAATCACATATGATTGGATGCTTTGATCTCGAAAAATTCGTATTTCGTTTTCAAAGTTTTTGATGGATTATCGTCAATCGCCAATCGGTCTAGTATTATGAGGTCGATGATTGTTACCTTCAACGAGTAATGGTATTTCCTTTCTATAAAATTGTTTGGCGTTTGTTGGTTTATTTTCGGGCTATGTGAGATGTGTTATTATATTAATTAAAGTAAATACGCCAACAAGATATTCCGTCATTAATTACATTCATGTTATAAATACAAAACTCCATTAGTGTAGTGATATTACGTTAGAGAATTGTACATATTTTAAAATTCATTTAAATTAATAATATATCAAAATGTGGAGAGTTCGTGATATAGCTGATAAGATGTAAGTGGAAAATTAGTTTATTATGTCTTAAAAATTATTATCTATCTAGTACGTAAATTATGCAACTCCTTGTCTACTTTGAACTTAGTTTTCGTCATTTTATTAAACGAAATATGTTACAATTAATTAATTCAATTACACCGATTAAATAATTAAAGCCACGTAAAGCCTAAACGTGATTATGAATATTATCGAGTAATACCAAGCCCATTTATTATATCTATATATTTCTATCTTTCAGTACCAACGTGGTAATGAATTATACCGAAATCGAAGCGAAAGTTCGCGCGGCAACAAATGACGAAGCTTGGGGGCCAACAGGTATAACATATTTCGAAAACGAAGTCACCCTTTGTTGCATATTTTATTTAATTTAATTACGACATTTAGGAGCTTTAATGCAAGAAATAGCTCACGCAACGTTTACGTTCGAACATTTTCCCGAAGTTATGACAATGTTGTGGAAAAGAATGTTACAGGATAATAAAAGTAATTGGCGGAGAACCTACAAGGTTAGTAAATTATATTTATTGGTTGTACGGTTTGAGTTATATTGTTACATGGATGATTTTTTTTAATAGTCGCTATTATTACTGAATTATCTCGTACGTAATGGTTCCGAAAGAGTAGTCACTTCATCAAGAGAGCATATATACGATTTACGAGGATTAGAGAATTACTCGTTTATTGACGAGTTTGGTAAAGATCAAGGAATTAATATAAGGTACTTGTAAAATTACATGTGATTTGTTCGCGAGTTCGTGTAATAATTTCTGTATCCTTATCTTAGACATAAAGTTAAAGAATTGATAGATTTTATTCAAGACGATGAAAAGCTCCGAGAAGAACGTAAAAAAGCTAAAAAAAATAAAGACAAATTTATCGGAATGTCTAACGAAGGTATCAGTGGGACACGAGGTTTCGGTAAGTAATAGAAAGTGGATGACAGTATATCTGTCGTCGTTTTGAATAATAATTAACCTACGTGACTCAGGTTTTGATGATAAACGTTATCCCCCTCCTAAATGGATTTCAGATGAAAACCAATGGGACAGTAATGATAAAAACAAAGGAACCACTTTGGGATTTTATGAAACATCATACGACAGGTATTTCAATCGATGAATCGCAACGTTCCTTCGATCGTCATTTATACCTTATTGTTTATTCCAGCGACGAAAACGAAAATAAATACGATTCCGAAGGAGAACCGGATGCTCCGAAGATACCGCCAATCGGCACGTCTAATAATAACATCGTCATAAACACTTCCAGTCCTTTATCAACTCCTGCTAACGTAACGCCAACTCGTACCAAACAACCAGTGAAAAAAATTGATTTAGGAGCCGCCGCCAATTACGGTAAAGACGCGAAGGGTCAAAATAATGAAAAACCTACGCCCAATCAAGCTCCCAGTTCGGATTTATTATGTGATATTTCATTCGATACGAACTCGATAGCCGTCGATACGCCTAAAACTAATAGTCAATCAGAGAATATCGCCGATTTTGGAGAATTCGCGGCGGCATTTTCTAACGTTTCTTTAGCAAATAAAACCAACAATAACGATAAGTAAGTCACGTGACGTCACATAGCGTGCAACGTCGTCAAAACGCTTGGTAATTGTATTGTAAATAATAAATTAACCTTGATAACTTTTACTATTCCAGGGTCGAAGACGAATTTGCCGATTTTAGTTCAGCATTCTCCACTGCTCCCGTTTCCATTTCGTCTGCAGGTATTTTTTCATTAGAAAAATCGAAAATGGAAACGTATCGTCGACAAAATAACAGATTTTGTTTACTTTTCCGCAGATAACGTCGCTAGCGCCATTTCAAATAATTCGTCGGTGTCTAATGCTGATTTATTATCGGGTCTCACTTCAAACGACACGCCTTCTTTGTTAGATACCAGTACTATTAATTCTAGTGCAAATTCAAGTAAGTATTTATTATCGAAAGAATATTTGAATAAATTTGCACGTTTTTTCTCCTCCCTCTTCTCCTAACTGTCGTTAACGACGTGTTTGAATACGCGTAAATTTTGATAAATTGACGCCGAAGATAGAATTTTTTCGCCGATGAACGTGAAGTCGTGTCGTTTTATGAATTTTTTTCTCAACGAACGCGTAATTGAATTGTAACGTATTTTTGCGATAATATTAAAACCCAAGCGTATCATGCTAACTGCTTTTTCTCCTCGTCGCCGAAGTTCGTTGAGACTCCTACGGTAACTTGTTCACAAGTCTAACAAGAATTTCCCTCGGTTTTTTGAATTATTCGGAAAATACCCATCGAGCTAGGTTACATTCAACTTTTTGTACTTGTAAAAATAAATATCATGTTGACAGAATGTAACAAGTACAAGTTCAAAGAAAGTGACATTGAATTTTATGTTTTGACAATAGCTCCAATGGACTGATAACTTTTACGACCGTTGTATCAAAAATAACGTTTACTGTGGATTTTTACCTGAAAAAAAGAAATAAATTTAGTGTCAAATAGAATTATGATTTTTTGATAATTATTTTTCGTAAAGCAAAGTATAAATATTTTATGAACTTTGGTTTGATTTTTGTAAAATTTTTACCCTCGAAAAAAGCTCATTTTTATTTTATTTCGAATCATTTTTCTCTTCAAATTATTAAATCATCAATTTTATTTCATCGAATTTTTGCGAAAAATCAAATTTATCAAGCTTATTTTGGCGCATGCGCAATAAAGCTGCGCATTTTTACTTGGGCTGCCGATTAAAATCGTTTGATTTTTATGAAGAACCGACTTGAGCAAATATAGAATTGATTAATCAATCGAGTCGATCCGAATCGATTTCGAGTTTGTAGTTGATTTTTTTATCCATTTTGATACAAGTAAATCGGAATCAATTCAGGTCGATTTTAAATCGATTCGAGTTGATTTGGGTCGAGTCGATCGGATTTATTGAATCGATTTTAGTCGATTCGAGTCTATGAAATCAATTTGAGTTAATTGAGTCAAATCGAGTTGAACGAGGAATCAAGGTAAATCGATTTGATCGATTAAATCGCAAATCGATCGAATTTTCTTGAATTAATTAATCGATTTTTTTTCAAATCGATAACCTTTGTTTTTACCTGATGAAATCGTCCACTCGACAGTATGAAATTTACGTTTTTTCGACAACTATTAAATGCAGTATTTATCTCGAAATTTTCAATGGTGATCTGCTCGTGACTTTTTGTACACCCTGTAGAAAACTTGTGATATGGAAAAATTACCTTCTAAACACGATTAATTAATTAACTTTATAGAGGAAGTAAAACGTTGGGGCTTATGAATACTTATTTTGGTATCCCCTTTCCTCCCCCTCTCTCCCTTCTTCACTGTTACAAATGTAACGTATGAAATTTTCGAAATTTATTTTTTAAAAAAATTATGAAATAAAATATGATAAAATTAAAGAAAAGCGAAAAATATTTTCTGAAAACTGGGTGGCAATTATTTTAAAAAATACTAAAATATAAAAAAAAATGTTATTAATTTTTGAAAAAATTTGTAGAAGTAATAATTTTATAAAAATTATGAATTTTTGTAGAAGAAAAATTCGTAAAATATTATTTATAATGAAAAATTAAATGGGTGAAATAAATGTTAAAAAATGATTCAACATTTTCTGCTCATAATTAAGGTATTGGTCATTTTAATCATTTTTATTGAAATTGCAAGTATGCGCATTAATGTTGAATATTAATTTTTTCCAATTGTAATGCACCGAGTAATTTCACATTGTGATAGTGTTTGAGGTTTTGTAAAATGTACTGCAATTCTATCATTGTTATATAAAGAACGAGGAGGGAGGGATCACCTCGTTTGATAAATATTGGAAAAATGGAATATTTTTTCTCTTGAAATGCAACATAAAGTAAACTACTCTTTTACATGAACACACATGCTCGCACATGATAAATAACAATTGTTATCAACGCGTTGAATTTTTCGTTATGAATTATTACGTACGCGAAAGCTTTGTGCTAAATGCAACAACGTCCGCCCACTGACGTCATTCGACGTTTCATCGAGTCTTCGACAAAACTAGTGAAAAATATACGATGAAATAATGAAGAAAAATATACAGAACAAAACATGTTGAAAAAAGTGCAAATTTATTCACCCTCGTTACCTAGTTTTACTTTAGCATAAGAAATCCTTCGGAGCTAGTACCTCTTGTATTGTTGTGGACTTTGTTCATTTTTGAAACGATCGTCGTCCTAGTAGTGTTTTGATAACCTTACAGTAAACAGAAAATGTTCGAATAACGCCGAAGAGGAATTGAAGAAGTTATTGAAGTTGTTACGCGATAACTCATC
Source organism: Maconellicoccus hirsutus (assembly GCA_003261595.1). NCBI lineage: Eukaryota > Metazoa > Arthropoda > Insecta > Hemiptera > Pseudococcidae > Maconellicoccus > Maconellicoccus hirsutus. The sequence continues at coordinate 23,768 of QBDW01000799.1, forward strand.
GAACGACAAGAGCTCGGAGAGGATATTGAAGATGATATTAGAACATCGGCCGAGACCGCTAACTCCTCAGATGATAAACGGACTCGACGTGGACGACGAACGCGTCGTTTTTGGTAAACATTACGCCGAGCTGTTGCGTATATGCGGCGCAAAGATAAGTTCGAATTTATTGTTGCCTTTGATAACGGATGTATTCGCTTTGGACGGCGGCGATTCGAGTTTGTTGATGGATTCGACGAACGCGTTGGTGAATTTATTGAACGATCTCGATGGTCCGTCGAGTAAGCTCGATAACGCGGTGGATATTTGTCGACACGTTTTGGCTGGCGAATTCGTGACGTCGGCGGTGACGCGGGAGTGCTTAGATGGTGGCTCGATATGGTGGAACGAGCTAGTTCACGTGCTGGTATCGTTACCATCGAGGGTGGCCAATAAAACGAAGAGTAATTTCGACCAATTCTTCGCGCACGGTAATTTCGCGAAGGTTATGTACGGGCATGCGATGAAATGCATGCAGGTGGTGTTCGAAGCGAGACGACATGGAGTGGACGTGGTCCTGGAACCGGTGGCTGTGTTGGTTAGCAAAACAGTCACGTATTTTGATCAGTCAACCGAGGAATTTGCCAGAATGGTCGGGGTGTTTGAGAAGTGGGCGTCGAAGTACGACGTTGCAGCGTTGTTTGTCGCCTTGGAGGGCGAGTGTGTGAATAAAATCGCGCGTTGCGTGTTGGCCAACGTGGAGAATCCGCAGAATATGAAGCTCGTGTTGAGGGATTGCTTGCGTAATGCAAGATGGCGGTATTGCCTTAGCGATTATATGCTTTTTACGAGGTATTTCAACGATGACAGGATACTGATGAATTTAATGGCCTATTTGAGGAGTGATCCTCGTGAGCTGGAGGAAGCCTTTTGTGGCTTGATGAGTATCTGGAGTAATAAAAGCGCCCTAAATAGGATGTCGTTTGAGCAAAACGTGTATATTTCGAAAGCAATTATATTAGCGTCCAGAGTCCTATCGGAAATTGGAGCTTTGCCGGTGGAGACGTTGCAGCGGCAGTTATTCGCCGGTGTGCCTTGTTATCTAGAGGGTACAGATGAACGTACCAGAGCCATAGGTATGATCGTCGCGGAACTACTCATCGATTACATGAATTTCAAGGATAAGGTTAAATTCGACTACGACGATCTCGCCGAAAATGCCACTAAAATAGTAGACGAGTTTAGGGCTTTGGCTCGAATCGACCTCGAAGCCAGCGTAGATACGTCGGATGACGACAGCGATCCTTTGGAAAAGTATTTGAACGAGGCGACAATTCTCGGTGCCAGTGATCAGGAACGTGTCGCTATTGCAATTCAAGATACTCCGATGGTCAGTAAACCTATTGGGTCTTCGATGGCCGCAGCCAAAGAATCACTCGACGAAGATGACGAATGGGACAGCGACGATGAACTCCAGCCGTATGATCTATCAAACGACGTGAAAATCAGCGAACAAAAAAGACCGAGGTATTTACGCGATCTCATCGACGGCCTGTTGGAACAAAAAGATCCCGATATTTGGATCGGTAGCGTGGAATCGTGCGAAAAACTAGTCCTGGAGCAGTTACCCCACGACGATCCGTGTATCGGTATAGAAATCCTTGGCCTTTTGATAACCACCGATAAGCACTTCTGCATGGAGAATTTCGAACAAGCTCGATACGACGCGTGTGTCGCCATTTTAAACGTGTATCCCGAACAAGGAGCTACGTACGTGTGCGAGCAATTCCATCGAGCTGCCGGGGAATACAGCATAGCGAAGAAGATGCTTATGCTCGATGTGCTGGTAGCCTCCGCTAGAGATTTAGCCTCCCTGAAAGCTCCATCGATAATACGTGACGTCACAGGGAAACCCAACAAAGACGTGGATCACTGGAAATCAATGATCGAGAAACGAATCGAACAAAACACCAGATACATCACGACCAAAAGATCTCGTCAACCTGTTACCAAGGCAAATGATTTCAATGCTTGTGTGGGATTTTATTTCTATCCATTGATTAGAGGCAGCGTCAAGCAGAAAGATATCATGATACATTTAGTCGGCGTAAAATGTGATCCATTGCTGGTGCAATTCATCGATGCACTAGCGGCCATCATGTGCTCGTCTGTGAACTGCACAATGGCGTCGAAAATGGGCGCTGAATTAATGGAATTCGTTAAATGTTACATTGCGCATTCGGACGCCAAAGTGAGAGGTGCTGCGATTCGGTGCATAGCTGCCGTGATAATTAGCGTGCCGAGTGTCGCCCTCATGCAAGAGGGTTTATTTAATGAGATTTTAAGCGCTCATCGGTGGTTGGAAGAAGTGATTGAGAAAGATGCTGAGCCTAATGCAGAATGCAATACGTTGATGAGACAAGTCGTCGGCCTGATGAAGTGTAGTTTTAGTTTGCAACAAGCTGTGATGTAGTTTATATTTTGTACTTGATTAAAAATTTTTATTTTTATTAAAATTGCGAATATTGGCGGTTTTTTTGTATTTCGTTGATATTTTTTTCTGACGTATCAAATTCATCACATGATGACGATGAATTGTTTACAAGAGGTATAAAGCTCTGGATTCACAAATTTTATGATACAGGGTGTCATTTTAATTAATTTTTTGTACCCTCGTGTATAGCTGTACCTCCAGGATATCTGTCACTATCTGCTGCGCCAATTCAACCATTATCTATGCCAGTTGCTCAAAATAATTCATCGACGTCTTCCACTTCGTCAAATAGTAATAAGGTAAGTGTCAAGGTTGTTGGTTTTTTTAATTGGAATGAAATTCAATTGTTGGGAAATATCCAGCAATAAAATTATTGATTTTTAGATTTTTGGTAAATTTTTGATTCTATAAAAATTGTGGATTTTTGGTCTAAAATGCAATATTTTTGAAATTGAGGCATTCTCGAGTAAAAAAATCAAAATCATTTTTTTCTTGAATATTGTTTACAGGATATGCAAATTTGAATATTTCCAGCTTTTTTGAAGCCTCCAGTAATATTTTTATTTTTTTCGGAATATTTAAATTTCATCAAAAAAAGTAGAAATTGATATAAGCTTTTAAAAATATCGTTTGTAGTATGTTTTTGAGTAGTTTCAGAATAAATTACGTTTTTCCAGTAAATTCCAGTCGATCATTTTGTGTTTTCTGAGCAGTTTTGAAATTCAAAAAAAAATCAAATTTTTTACGTCCTTGAAGGTTGTTTACAAGGACAAATGAATATTATTTTGTTCCTAATTTGGTCCTCTGAATCCAAATTTCACCTTTTTCTAATTTATTGTAAATTTTAGCAAAATTTCGATTTTTTTTGAATTTTTTTTTTTTTATTTGATATTTAACGTCACAAGGTTATATAACATAAAGTGACTTAAAATATTTTTTTTTTAAATTGCAAATTGTTATTTAAAATGTTCTGAAATTTTTGAATTTTGTGAAACATGGAAATCGATTACTAGAAATTTAATCTACTTTTCAGCAAAATATCTCAGAAAATATATATTTTTTTTAATTTTAATAAATCAGAATTTGCCATTGAGGAATTTTTATTTTTTATTTATTTTATTTTCGGTTTCAGCCAAGAATTTTTTAGTTGAATTACTTAACATAAAAAATTGCTGTTATTCTTAATTTATAATTTTTGGGGCGGGGAGAGGGGGAGCTTCGATATTTCTGGAGAAATTATAAGTCTTCCTAGAGGTTCCAAAAATCTAAGAAATAACGAAATTTTTACTTTTGGAGGTTAAAATTGGCAAAAAATGAATTTTTAAGTTTTTTTTAATGCAGAATGTAATATTTTTGGTTTTTAAAATTTTACCAAAAATCAAAAAAATGAGCATGAATGATTCAAATTGTCATTTCCTGAGATTCGAATTTCGTTTAAGCCCGAGCTACATATTTGAACAAAAGAAATTTTGAAGTTAATTAGTGATTTTTTGTTTCGTGTTAGAGAAAGTTCTCTCATAATGGTAAATCAACTTGGCAATATTTCGTTTTGTAAAAATAGAGATAAATTTTTAATATTCATGACCTGTGTAAAAAAAAAGACTTGTGTGTGTGTGTGGTTGTAATTTCCGGGATGCTGATGACGTAATCTGATAATACTCGTATGAAGTGTGAAATGTGGCGTGAAAATAAGTTTATTTCGTATGATGGACAATGTGACACAATCGGTAGATAAATTCACGACAATGTTCTATTAAAAAAAAAAAACCTCATCGTCGGATTCAAAATAATATAAAAATATTTTATTCATTTCCAAGTAATTTGAGTTGCTATTTTTAGTACCTGACTACCTGTCTCCTTGATTTATAAATATTTTTTTATATTATCATGTTGCTCGCAGAACGAAACAAATAAAAATAAATTCTTTCATTTCAATAAATAACGATAAAATCGAAACCAAGTAATTAATTTTAATTTATTCCCGCAGATCGGTAGCACTTGGAGTAATTTAACCGGAGTCAATATCAATATCGACGATTTGGGTTTATGCGGATCTAAAAAATCACCTTCGTCGTCGGCGCCATCGATGAATCAACTGGCGTCGGGAAAACCAATTGGTACGTTGGCCATTGATCGAAAATAGTTGAAATAAAATAAACAAGAATCTCGTTATCGTAATTATTCACCGGAAATGTTTACGAGTTATAAATTAGTTTATTTTAAACCTCTTCTCGTGCTTTAAAAAGGCTTATCGTTCTTTAAAGAAAAAAAAAAAAGGTCTCGCATGTTATAGCATGTCGTGACCAATACAATAGTTCATAAGCCGAGTTCAATTAGATAATTGAAGCTTAGCTATCGCGTGCAACGTTAACACGTACGAAGTGTCGTATTTTGACGCATTAAATATGAAATTGGCGTAAATCGACGTAATGGATTATTAATCGGCGTGTTGTTTTCACAGATACAAGTTCGTTGATGATGAACAGACCAAATCAATTCGGATCAGTTCCTCCGGTACGACAGGCCTTCGTGCCGATGTACAAATGACAGGAAAAAAGCACCTTGTGTTATTAGGCAATCGAATAGTACTTTTTTAACGTGTATCCCTTCCTTTATCTCCCCCAATTTTAACATATTTACCCGGTATGCGAAATTTTACGCTGCGTGTATTTTTTGATATTAATTCCGCTACATTCCGTTAACGCGTATTTTTGTGTATGTCTATGAAAATTTACCATCATTGTTGTGGCTTGTTATTTGTTTCAGCTTTATTGTAATTTTTGTTATTTTTTTATTGGTAAAAATTTTCTCGGTTGTGGGATATCGATGTATATTACCATTTTTTCTTTCTCGTGGAAAAAAAAATTGTGCAATAGGTTCTTCTTTTGAAGGACGTGTACCGATGAAGGCATTTTGTAATTTTGGATTATTAACGAGACTCGAGATCGTTCAATGAGTTTATATTTACTGCCATATCGTCTCGTATTGAGATTATGTTCATCAGTATTCACAATTACGAAATGCGTTTTGTAGGTACATATCGAATGTTTTTATTTTTGTTGAAAAATAGGTATATTTTGTAAATTACGTTGGCTGTGTGAAAATTAAAGTTTTGAATTTTAATTGACGATAGTATAGGTGAAGAAGACAATCGATCGTCACAAATCTAAGGTATTGAAGTATATAAAGCATTAATTTTTTCCTTCGTTCACTGGAAGCAATGTATTTAAACGAAGCAATAGAAGGCCGAAATAACGATGTGAAAATTTGCTCATTATTTTTGATTGAACGTTAATCAAATATTGATCGGTAGAGTAGAATTTTCGCACGTTTTCATATTTTTTTCATCGATAGATTTATTATTTTTTCTATTGAAGAGGACGTGGATGTTGGGATGTCCATGTTTGGCGTTTGAAAGCAATTATACATTACAATGTTTTGAATTTTTACCATTAATTAATTTTAATACGTGTTGTATTTATTTTTTTTTCGTTGTTGTATATAATCAAACGTAACTTCAATGTATTGTTTAATATTCGAGGTGATGGTAAAATAAAACATTCATTCTGGACCGTGTTGTTTATTGTTGAAACGTGTTCGCGAATATTTGAAAAGAACTACGATGCACGAATATGCAGAAATAGGGGATTTTAATCAATGAATCGTGTTTATTAATTATAATGATTATGAAAATGAAAGTATCTTTGATTTCAGAAATAACTTACGATAATTGAATTTGTATAATATAAAAACGTTTACACCTTATAAATAACACAATTGATTCGAAATCCTTAAATAAATACGAATTATTGAAATATTGGTAACATGATCCTCACAGAGACTAAGATCCGTTCAAATGTCAAGTTCCTCTCCAGCGGGTAAAGGAGCGAAACATTTTTCAACATCGGAATCACTAATGTCCTTCAATGAAGCCGGAGACCATTTGGGATTCTTGTCTTTATCGACCAATAATGCACGAACACCTGTAACGAAAAATGCAACTCGTCTGTCATAAAAAATCATCAAGAATTCCAATTCAATTCCGTAGAACTTCGATTAAAATTACCTTCGTAAAAATCAGACGAAATCGTACGTTCTAATGCAGCCCGAGCTAATCTGAATTCGGTAATAAAGCAAGTACGAAGATTCTGCGAAGCTCCAAGATCAATTTCACGTTTCGTAATCTTCAATGATGCAGGAGACACTTTGCTAAGTAAATCAAGAATATTTTGAGACCACTGGGAACCTTCTGCTCGCAAAAGTTCTTGTATTTGTTCGACAGATTCGCCGCTAAAACTAGAATTAATTAAATCCAAGTACGGACTTAAACTAAAATCTTTGTTGCTAATATCAACGGTAGTTTTATTTAAAACATCTTCAATCGAATCAGCATCAGCGTTGACTAATTTCTCAAACAGATCTGGAACATTTTCGCTGGATATGAAATGAGTAGCGACGCCAGCCTTAACGACATCCACTCCTTTAAGTCTGTATCCAGTTAAACCCAAAAATAAACCTAATTTTCCTTGCAATCTGGGTAAAAAGTAGCTACCACCTACATCTGGAAATAGACCTATGGCGGTTTCTGGCATAGCAAAGAGTGTCTTCTCGGTGGCGATGCGATAAGGTCCATGGACAGAAATTCCTACCCCTCCTCCCATCGTTATTCCGTCGCATAGCGAAATAAATGGTTTTTTGTACATTCCGATTAGGTAATCCATGGTGTATTCTTTGCGAAAAAAAGCAATCCCTTCGGATTTGTTTTTGGTAGCCGAGACTACATCGCCTCCTGCGCAAAATGCTTTTTCGCCGGCTCCTTTGACGATGACGAATGAACGATCGTTTTCCCATTCTTTTAATTTGGAATAAATTGCTGCGACCATTGGTTCATTTAGGGAGTTCAAAACTCTTGGTCGATTTAGAGTTATTACACCGACGTTGTTTTTCACTTCAAATAATACCTCGTCTGCGCTGGCCGATGAGAACATTCTGAATGATGGTAATATTCGACGCATTGATAAAAACATGACTGCTGAATATAACTGTAGAAATTGAAAAGAAATTGGATTTGAATACATTATTTAAATATCTCAAAACACAATACGCAATTTGATTAATGTATAGTATAGAAAACCTCACCTTATCACTTTCAGTTATCTTTCAATAAAAGATGTTCTGGTAAAATTGACTAGCATTAAGAATTAATCAAATTTTAAAGCGTCACTTCCTTTAAAAACTCTTTTAATACGCCAATTTACGCCAATACACCGCTAGAGACTCGTTATCAGAAAAAACATCCTTATCAGTATCACCGTTGAAAATTTATCCCGAACTGCGAGTGTTCTCAGTGAATTTTTGATTTTTAATCATTTGACGGGTTTCGACGTCAATAAAGAGATATCAATTTATCTTCTCCTTGTTGTAATCTACAAGATAATGGATTTGGTTGATTTATTTCATCGAAAAATAAATAATAATTGTGAAAAATAACTCGAAAACTTTCAAACCGCATGAACACCGTGAAATCGAGAGTTGAACTTGTTTACATTCTGAGTAGACATTTTCACTTTCATAATAATTGAGACAATCAAATTGAACGAATTGGCAAACGATTTGTTCATATTTTAGATCGGTTCTCGATAAGAAAGAATGTAAATTAATTTTTTCAAAGAACGAAACTTCTTTTGCCTGAAATAAAAAATACTGTGTTGTTTTGAAATCAGTCGAATTTTTTTCTCGTTGCATTATTTTATTTTATTTTTATTTTCTTTCAATTTAAGCTTAATCATTACCATAAATGTTATGAAAAAATTTGTTAGTATAACTCTATTGCAAAATCATTCTTTGTACAAGCACTTTTTAAAGACATCGACACAATATAATTTGCTACTCTTAGATAAACTGTGTAGTACCTAAGTGTAGTATATATACGAATCGTAATCCATTCAGCCTCCGTACTCGCTTCGGCGGTACGCATACTAAAATTGGAACGATACAGAGAAGATTAGCATGGCCCCTGCGCAAGGATGACACGCAAAATCGTGAAGCGTTCCACATTTTTTGGAGTATATTATTATGATTACGAATCAGCATCCCTTAATCATTGATCCGAAACAAAAGCTCGCCACTGGCCACAACTTTCAGTAATATTAAAATCTAACAAAACATCTTCGAACAAGATCGATTCTGCCAGCGCTAGAACTAATGAAATTTTCAATTTTGAGACTATTCAATTACCAACTGGCAAACGCGATTAAAAACATAGGTACTATACCATCGAAAAGTTTTACTAATTTTGAACATGACCAAGCAATGAGTAGACTTATCTGTGACAAAAGATCTGTACATTAATTACTCACAATGTTCTTATCGAATAATACCTAAAACATAAATTCTATCACGCTCGTAAATGTAAACTTGACCTATAACGGTATAATTTCAAGTTCGTCATATTTATTTACTATTTTCGATGAAAATCGTAAACATTTCAAGTTACAATTCACGTATCGTATTCATCAATTGACTAAATAGATAGATGTTTAAATACCGCAGAATTTAAAACAATAAACTGACGTGACTTATCCCAAGGTAGCGAATCTTGAAAAAATCTTTATTAAGAGATTTCATCGACTTGAGTTCCATTGTGAATGTTGCACTTCAGCATAATAAAACTAATGTTTTCGTTGGTGAAAATCCGTAACATATAATTCGAGGATTAATTTCGAATAACGCGAAAATGAATTTATTAACGATTTCGGCGATCGTATTGATCGCCTTGTGTTCATCCGATTCAAGTGTTGCTGGTCCTAGTTCCGTTCCTTTGGTGAAATTGGCTTCGTATCATGTTTATAAAAAACCTATAAATACCGTTAGCGATAAATTTTTGAGTTTTACTGCTGATCCGAATACAATTACTCATGTTGCTGATTGCCAGTAAGTACTTGTGAAATATTATTAATTTAACCAATTACCAAGCCACTAGGAGTCTCTATAGTGACGATATCTTACAGGCTGACCAATGCTACGTTAAATATTGCCAAAAGTTTGACACCAGCATACTTCAGACTTGCTGGATCAGAATCTAATCATTTCGTATTCCAAAGTAATCCGAATAGTGATCGATCTGATCCCAGTTCGAGTAAATTCAAGGGCATCCAAGTTTCAAGTATATATTCTAATCGCAATTTAAGTCCTGCATGATTATTCCAATTAATCGCGATGATTTCACAAAGGCGCTGAATGGTTTAAATTGAACGAATTTTTCTCCAAAACCGGAATGAACGTGATTGCTTGTGTAAGCGGTGAAGCAGAACCTGGAAATAAAAATTGGGATTTAGGAAATACCCTGGAACTGATTACTTTTTCTGATAAACATAACATGAGCTTAGATTGGCAGTTAGGATATGGTAAGTGTTTGATGAATTGCCTAACTGATGCACTGTAAACATTGATATTGTTTTTTTGCAGAAGTGCAAAAGTTAACTTCGGCCCAGGGTAAAATCATGGGCCATGATGTGGCCAGATTGAGAAAAATCTTGGATGTTTTCCCAAGATACAGAAACAGTTTGATAATTGGACCCGACATGACGAGTTTCAAGTCACGAGATGATGCTATTTTCATTAGAAATTATCTCACCGAAGCTGAAAATGCCCTCGATGTGTTTACTTGGCATCCGTAAGTTTGTTTCCGTTTCAAAAAAGGAAAAAAATATTCAATTTTTTTCGAATAAATTATTTAAATATTTTTAAAAAGGTTTTCAAACAAAAACAGCGAAAACGACGTCAGTGAAATGTTATCGAGCGGAATGGCCTTGATGGATAATTATTTATGGATCAAAGACGGTCTTCTGAAGTCTTCTTCCAAAGGAGTCGTTCCCAAGAAATCGATTTGGATAGGTACGCTTGAATTTTTTCTTTTCTAAGATCTCCAACTTGATCATTCTCTTATTCCAGCTGAATCTGCGAGCAGTAACCCCGACTCTATCTCAAATCTAACCGATTCGATGATATGGATGACAAGAATGGGAACAGCAGCGAAACTCGGAGCTTCTGTGTACTTAAGGAAACCACATCTTCTATCGTTTTACGAACCTACTCCAGTAAGTATCTTCTTGAATTGTTGAATGAATTAGGTGGAAATGAGATTCTAAATGAAATCCTCGATGCATAGGAATATTGGGTAGCAGCCCTATACAAATCTCTGGTCGGCAGGACCGTATTAGACATCAAGCAGAACTCTGGAAACGGCACAAATAAACTTCAAATGTTCACTCATTGCACCAAATACTTGAGTAAACCCGAAGAAAGTATAATTAATCCGGAGGTATTCTACGAACAAGGTTCAGTCACTGTATATGGAATAAATCCAGCACCGGAGCTTGCTCGTATATCATTTAAAATCGGATGGAAAGCTGATGAGACCGCTCATCTGTACGCATTGACCGAAGATGCTAGTGGAGATTTCCCGTAAGTTCATTTCGATGGTAAAATCTCCGTATTGCTGTACACTCAGCATTTCCACTTCGTTGCAGGAAAACACTGCTGAATAAACAGCCATTAGGATTATCGGTAAATAACGAGTTACCAGTGTTATCACCAAAAATACGAGAATCTCCTAAATACCTCACGATCCCAGCGCGCTCCATATTCTTCATCGTATTCCCCAACACGAAATGTCGCTCATGTAACGAACTCGAGAACCAAGACGCCAACAAATCCAAGACCAAGATACCCGACGAAGAGGATCTCGACACAAGTGCATTCACCAGTAACGTACTCGAAGTAATGGAAGAAGAAAACGACCACGATGCCATCTACGTCAGTTACCCCAAAAGAATCGAAAACGTAATGCAATTACCAAACGACCCAAAAGCCATATTCGACACACCGGATTCATCTGGTCCTAAACATAACGTGAAATATTTCACATTCACCGAAGACTCTTGGTTGAACACGTTCCCGCAAAAATACAAAGACGCTTTAACCAAAGAAAAAGAAGGCTCATTTGAAACCAAAGATAAATCCAAAGCTGGGAAGTATCGAGTTTTAGCTCAAGCCATATTCGGCAAAAGAAACGTATCCAGTGCTCCCAAAGAACTCCCAAAGACCGAAACGCCATCTTTGAAAACCTTCAACGAAGATGATCTCGAGAATTATGAATTCAAACGAGCTTTAAAATATGCCGGAAAATTCAAACGATCTTTGGAAATACCCGAAAGTGACGAATTAAACTCAAAACACAAATCGAACTATTTCGTCGACGAAAACGATTCCATCGAACGGAATCAAAAGTTCATCAAACGAGAAGAACATTCTAGAAGCTTCAATCCAAAATTCCCAATTAATGTGGATTCCCAAGAAATGGCGTTGGATTTAATGAACCAACATAATATCGAATTCTTTCCTTTGGATGCTGAGAAACGTTCGGTCAAGTCAGAAATTCACGCTATTCCAATAAGCCAAGATAATATTCGATCGATAATGAAGAATAACGAATTCGGAGAAATCATCCCAATTGTCACTTTATGGAAAAAATCAGTCCTCGAGAACACACTTAAAGGCAGGACGAAACGTGAGACTACAATTTCGGAGAGCTCTACCAACCCCAATGAGACAAAAAACATCACCCAAAAGTTGACCACGCAATCGAACGATACTCTGAAAGAAATCGATCCCTCAGAAAACCTTCTTAAAGAGGAAACCTTGCCAAAGGATACCACGGAGTCACCCAAACAACAAGAAAACACCACAAAAAAACCACCTTCCAATAAAGACCTCGAACCCAAATCCAAACTATCATCATTCATAGATTCTCTCAACCCAAAAGACATCATCGAACCAGAAATGGTATTTGAATCCGGCAACCAAGACGTAATTCGGGAAAACCGAGAAGTAGACGATAAACAAGAGGCTAATGACGTCATCATAGGTAATTCCCACGTGAAAACTATGAATCAACACAACACAAGACCAGTGAGTCCATTTCCAAAGAAATCCAAAACCTTGAAATCAAAATCGAAAGCCAACAAATTACCTGAAAATTCCGATAATCTGCAAATGATTCATCAAAGTAACCTTACTCCGCAGTCGAATCCAAACGAAGGAAAACTCTCCGAGAAACGCTCACCTCAGCAAGTATCTTCACCTCAAAATGACCCCGAATTAACCAAAAGTCCGATGGTTATTACCGAACCGGAAGATTCCGTCGGAAGTTCTTCCTCGGTAATTCAATCACACCCAAGTACTTCGAAGAATCAACAAGAAACGAAGAAAAATCACGTAAAAACTACCCTCGAAGATTTACCCAAAGACATCACATCCCTGCCAAAGCCAAAACCTCAAGATGTAGTCTCGCAACCAAAAGACCAACCCCTAGATATTGTTTCTCAACCCAAAGAAGAATCCCAAAACATCGGATTTCTACCAGAACAAGAAGACGTTTTGGTTTCCAAATCAAACCCACTTCTTCCCAAGCTACCGAAACCCAAACTCGCCACACCATTAGTTCCAGCCAAAAACAACATCAAAAAACCCAAAATAGCACCTAAACCCAAAATGACCCCAGCTCAAGTACGCCTCTCTGCCGAACAAAGACGCAGGGAATTAGCCCAAAAACACTTAGCTTCGTTGAACAAATTAAGAAGCCTTCTCGGTCTACCTCCTACGGCCATCAACCATCAGCAAAAAAGAGACGCTGACGTACTTGGTGATACCTTTGAAGACACCAAGAAATTCCTCAGCGATGCTTTCGAAAAAATCAAAAAATGGGAACAAGAAAAATTCCCCGACATTAAGATATTCAAGAAAGACGCCGAACGTCGTAAACGCGACCTCAACGAAGAAATATTACAAGAGGGCGCCGAAACCGAAGACATCCAGCGTCAAAAACGAGACAACGACGTCGTCGGAATTCCTCCCCCTCGTGTCAAAAACGACCCCATGAAACATCACAAAGAACTAATCCAAGCTCATCGAGAGGAATTACGCCGACAACGGGAAAAAATCGCTCAAGACAAGAAAAAGTTACTTTCGCGTAAAGAAACCCCCTCGAGACATCGCAGAGATCTCCAACAAGTCATCGATCAGGTAAAAGCGTTAAAAGAATCGAAACAAAAGCGTATCAACGAACAGCGACAAAAATTAGCCAGGCTTGCTGAAGAACGTAAACAAAAAAGAGTCCACTTACCTATCAAACGAAATAAACGCGATTTACAAAACTTACAAGAAAGAATCAACGATCTGCGTAAAAAGCAACAAGAGCGTCATCAAGGCGCGCGTAAAAAGCAAGAACACGCATCGGAACATCCAATCGAACATCCTGTAGAACATGCCCCAACTCCATCACCTCTCAAGACCAAAATCAAATCTAAAATCGACGAAATTCGTCACCAAGCTGCCGACAAACAATCCAAACCTGCTCATAAAATTGACCCTAAGCAGAAACTTCATCATGTAAATAAAAGAAACATGAATTATGATGAATTAGAACGAATGGCCGCTGTAGATTTAGTTATGAAATCCCGATTTCAACTAGCCATCGATCCTGTAGTCACCCCTGGCCAATTTTTCCTCAAAAATGGCACCACTGAAATAAGTCGTAGCAAAAGATCGATAAATGATAACGAAATATTTGACGAAGATGACGTGGAAATCAAATCAATAAATAAAGGTCACGATAAATATTTTCCCAAATATAATGTACCAGATTTAGACGATTTAATGAAAAAATCATCCCCCTCTGTAACTGAACCCCCAAGCAGAACCAAAGTTCCTAGCGGTAATTTTTAAACAATTTTTAATTTTTTAAACAATTATTTTCACCATATCTAATCATACATTTTTTTCAGGCAATTCTAGAATTATTCCAAATGGAGGCGCAGCTGCTGATTCATCACAAGATAATGCAACTTGTCATATGAACAATTACAACGTTTTCAAGTATTTATGGTGTCTAGCTCATAAATTGTGGTATTCTATTTTTTAATATTTTAATTAATAATTATTTGTAATTTATAAGTATTTATTTATGATTTTTTATGTGCGAATAATTTATTATAATTGTGCTGAATAAAGATTGAAAATTTAATAACTCGTGTAATAATTCGTAGATATTTTCATCCTTGATTTTTTCATGAATTGAAGGTCAAATAGTTAAATATACATCCTCGTTGACCTATTTTTATCGAAAGTGCTTAATCGTCAATAAAATAATGAAACGAAATGGTACGAACAAACGAACAAGCGAATAAATGATTAATAACACTATTACATGATTTCTCTGACCAAAAAAAATAAATAAAAACGATCCAATGATGAACAAATCTGAAATCTCTTTGAAAAAACCCGCAACTTTTACGTAGCTATAAAATTACATCCATAAGAGACCATAATACTTCATGGTTATAATGAAAAAATACTCCTTCAGCATTGAAAAAATTAAAAAAAAAATGAAAGATGCAGATATTAAAAATTTTCAATTACTTTGGTGCAATATTTTTCGAAATTGTTGATTCAAATCATCTTACAACGACTTTCGAGTGTTGATGTTAAATCGACAGGGCATGTTTTCTTATTCAAAAAAAATCATTGGAACTCAAAAAAAAAAAACAAAAACTAATTCGTGACTACTTTGGTGAAAATTCCAATAAAACTACCACCGTAGTTCAAATAATTAAAATATTACTTTATTGGTGCAAAATCGAAAATTCCTCAATGTCAATTGCTTACATTCGATAAATCGAACAAACAATTTTTCATAAAATAAATCGTGATGAAATGTGCACTTGAGAGATACACTTATTTGTAAAATAATCTACGCGTACTTCTTCTTCATCGCAATTTTCAAAGAAGTGAACGCTGAATATGTCGACTTGATAATTCTCCCGAACGTTTCGCAATTCGCCGGATAAATCGAAAAACCCTTCAAACAAAATGGCCGACAAGTCAAAGCATGAAATATCAGCAACAGACGCCTGTTTTCCTTGGATGCTTCGAACCATTCGGTCTCGTAAAAAATTGCATTCGCCAATTCGTAATTCTAGATTTCAAAAATAATTTATTAGTAATATTTTTCAAAATAAAACTTGACTTTTTTTCTCACCAAGTTTGAGAATATTTCACCCAAGATGCATAATATGAAAAAAAACGTATTTATGAATAGCAAATTAATCAAATAATAACAAAACCATATGACACTAGGAGCCTGCAATATCTCAAAATATTATTCAAAAAAATCAAACGATTTTCCAGAAATAAAATCAATTGACTCACTGTGGCTGTAACAAACATCCCGAAAGCCAAAGATGATATGCAAATCGCCAAAGTCCACGAGAAGAAGTTCGAAAACCAAACATTAAACAAACGAAAATTCCTACAAAACGTAAAATAGGTACAACAAAAATGTTGATAGATAGTTACCTAAGTACCGAAATTAAAAATGGAATAACTATTACGTCTATGATTCCGACACTACTTTTAATTAATTCAATTTCAATTAAATGCAATTTCATTTTCAAGGAAAATTACGACTATTAATAAACCTTTTTTTGACGACACCCTATGCCACTTGGGCCAGCGAGTGCCGGATTACATTATTGAACTATTAAGCCACCATGAACAATAAATACTAAATAATAATAATATGGCGAAACACATTGTTTTAAATATGTATCATCTCACTTGTACAATTTCTGATGATGTATTATGCAGTGGATGATATTTCTTCTCATAACATCGTCGAAACTATTCCTCAATTTTTTATCAGCCAAAACGACGCAGATAGTGCGATGCTTCAGGGACTTCAAGGCACCGTTAAGTTTCTTGAATTGTATAATAAAATCGCACAGAAAAATCAAAACACAAACGACACTGTTATAATTGCACCAAAGTGCGCATAAACCCTGAATTGCTTGAATAACAAGAGTGAAAAATTGCCACTGGGCGTCATCCAATTTCCACGGTGTCCAGCAAGGATAAATAAAAGAATCAGTGCTCCCATTGATCCAAAGCTTTGCAAAAAACGGAAAATAGAAAACACCGGCTATGAAATACATAATGTATTCTATTCCTCGAATCAGCCCAACGGTATTTTCTTCCTGCAAGTACCATTTGTATTCAACTTCAATCAATTCGTCGTCAGGGTATTCGTGAAAAATGTCCATTCGATGAAACAATTTGCTGATCGTCTTTTTATGGTAAAATGTAATAACGTATGCACCCAAGATGATCAGGACTACAGCTAAACCCGGAAACGCGGTCATCACTACTTGAATATTGTCGTGATTTATGACACAATACATGAGTAGCGATGCTAACATTGTGCATTGAAATACAACTTTGACGATAAATTTCCATACCTTGTGATAAGGAGCTTCGTGATGATAAATTTGAATTCCACTTCCGTGGACTGAATTTGCAGCAAAATTAATCAACTTACGTTTCATACTTATGATTTAACAGTAACTTATGCCACATTCCAACATGTACAGTGTCCCAAACAATTGTAAAAGTGTTTATAGAAGTAAATAGGTATTAAACACCCCTTACCTATACTTATAGTCATTAGTACCTAACAATCCATACAACCATTTTAAATCATTCAAAAAAAATTATAATGAAATGGTTATTATGAGAAAACGTTTCCATTATCTTGCATTTGGCCCCTCATTTGTTCCATTTTCAATCACTTTGTATTAATGGAATATTATTTACCGCGCAAGTAATGAATATCCCATTTATTACTATTTTTATACCTTTTACTAGATATTCAAATAAAATTAGGGCATTTTTCATAGATAGATAATTGAGAGTTCTGTGTAAATTACTCGAAATAAAATGCAATGAAATAAATATGGAGGGTAATTAGATACTCCAAAGGTTTAAATTAAAGTATTGTCATCTGTACTTTCTCATGTAATGAAATATTTTAAAATTACACCAATATAGTGGTTCGCTTCATTTTATATGAATAATGAATGCTACTTTCATTACTTTTCGACGCATTTACCTATTTTCGTCACTATTTATTTTTTGAAATTCTCAATTAGATATTTGTTCCGAACATCAAGTATTTCCGATTTAAATCCACCAAAAATTCTTAATTTTCAAATCATTTCTTTGTATTATTCATTTTTCTTAATGATTTAAACTAACGATAAAATATTCCAGAAATCATAAATTAAAGAGTGAAAAAAAAAACACCGAAACTGTAGAAAAATTATTTACCACAAATAAAGAACAATATTATAAGTGTTAATTTTGGTGCTCCTAAATTATTGTGGAAAAAAACATAAAATTATTGAAACAATTTTGCCTAGTGACTGGTTAAAAATAGAAAAAAGTCGGATTTTCGAAAAAAGCTAGTTAAAAAACCCTACATGTTTTTTATGCAATTTTACCCCAAGAAAATCCATATATCGCTATAGGTGGGGTAAAGTTGGACAAAAAATTTAAAAAATTTCCTCTATGTCTTAGATACCTTCTCTCAGTACCCAAGTTTCACCCCATTTTGCACAAAAATACTAAATTTAAAAAAATAATGATGATCCTAAAATCCAACTTGGTGCTGATTTGACGTAGAAAGACTCAGCGGGTTTTGCGATACCAACTAAAATTAAGAGTTCCCAAATTTCTTAAACCAAAAATTCGATTGAGACGGCTGAGATTTCTGTTGGCAGAGTTTTTCGACATCTTTTTCGAAAAATTCCGAAATGCGAAGTCGCTTTTTCGCGAAATCTTCAGTACAGTGAAATCCACGCCTTCATTTGTTTTGTAGAGCTGCGCGAAGTAATCAATGAATACAAAGAATGCATAATTTGCCCGAACATCTAGCGATTCGCTGAATAAATGGCGAATCCCCTTTAACGACATGGTCGACATAGACGATTTAATGAAAAAATCATCCTCCGCTGTAACTGAACTCCCGAGCAGTACTAAAGTTCCTAGTGGTAATTTTTAAAAAATTTTTAATTTTTTAAACAATTATTTTCATCATTTCTAATTATACATTTTTTTCAGGCAATTCTAGAATTATTTCAAGTGGAAACACAGCAGCTGATTCATCACAAGATAATGCAACTTGTCATATAAACAATTACAACGTTTTCAAATATTTATTGTGTCTAGCTCATAAATTGTGGTATTCTATTTTTTAATATTTCAATTAATAATTATTTGTAATTTATAAGTATTTATTTATGGTTTTTTATGCGCGAATAATTTATTATAATTGTGCTGAATAAAAATTGAAAATTTAATAACTCGTGTAATAATTCGTAGATATTTTCATCCCTGATTTTTTCATGAATTGAAGGTCACATAGGTAGTTAAATATACATCCTCGTTGACCTATTTTTATCGAAAGTGCTTAATCGTCAAAAAAATAACGAAACGAAACGCTACAAACAAACGAACAAGCGAATAAATAATATTAATAACACTATTACATGATTTCTCTGACCAAAAAAAATAAATAAAAACGATCCAATGATGAACAAATCTGAAATCTCTTTGAAAAAACCAGCAACTTTTACGAAGCTATACAATTACATCCATAAGAGACCATAATACTTCATGGTTATAATGAAAAAATACTCCTTCAGCATTGAAAAAATTAAAAAAAAAATGAAAGATGCAGATAGGTATTAAAAATTTCCAATTACTTTGGTTCAATATTTTTCGAAACTGTTGATTCAAATCATATTACAACGATTTTCGAGTGTTGGTGTTAAATCGAAAAGGCATGTTTTCTTTTTCAAAAAAAATTCATTGGAACTCAAAAAAAAAATAAATAAATAAATTCGTGACTACTTTGGTGAAAATTCCAACAAAACTACCACCATAGTTCAAATAATTAAAATATTACTTTATTGGTGCAAAATCGAAAATTCCTCAATGTCAATTGCTTACGTTCGACAAATCGAACAAACAATTTTCCATAAAACAAATCGTGATGAAACGTGCACTTGAGAGATACACTTATTTGTAAAGTAATCTACGCGTACTTCTTCTTCACAGCAATCTTCAAAGAAGTGAACGCCGAATACGTCGACTTGATAATTCTCCCGAACGTTTCGCAATTCGCCGGATAAATCGAAAACCCCTTCAAACAAAATGGCCGACAAGTCAAAGCATGAAATATCAGCAACAGACGCCTGTTTTCCTTGGATGCTTCGAACCATTCGGTCTCGTAAAAAATTGCATCCGCCAATTCGTAATTCTAGATTTCAAAAATAATTTATTAGTAGTATTTTTCAAAATAAATCTTGATTTCTTTTCTCACCAAGTTTGAGAATATTTCACCCAAGATGCATAATGTGAAAAAAAACGTATTTGTGAGCAGCAAAACACCCATATGATAACAAAACCACAAGACATTGGGCGCCTACAATATTTCAAAGTAATATGTATTTACAAAAATCAAATGATTTTTTCAAAAAGAAAATCGATTGACTCACTGTGGCCGCCAAAAACATTTCAAAAGCTAAAGATAACATGCAAATCGCCAAAGTCCACGAGAAGAAATTCGAAAACCAAATATTAAACAAACGAAAATTCCTATATAAAGTAAAATAGGTACAACAAATGTAAAAAATGTTGACATTAGGAAATTAGGTAGGTATATCGGTTTAAAATGGAATAATTATTGATAATGATAATAATATTGCGATTTACTTGTGTAATTTCTGATGATGTATTATACAACGAATAATATTTCTTCTCATAACATCGTCGAAACTATTCCTCAATTTTTTATCAGCCAAAACGACGCAGATAGTGCGATGCTTCAAAGACTTCACCGCACCGTTAAGTTTCTTGTATTGTACAATAAAATCGCACAGAAAAATTAAAACACAAACGGCACTGTTATAATTGCACCAAATTGCGCATAAACCTTGAATTGCTTGAATAACAAGAGTGAAAAATTGCCACTGGGCGTCATCCAACTTCCACGGTGTCCAGCAAGGATAAACAAAAAAATCAGTTTTCCCATTGATCCAAAGGTTTGCAAAAAACGGAAAATAGAAAACGGCACCTATGAAATACATAATGTATTCTATTCCTCGAATCAGCCTAACGGTATTTTCTTCCTGTAAGTACCATTTGTACTCAACTTCAATCAATTCGTCGTCTGGGTATTCGTGAAAAGTATCCATTCGATGTAACAATTTGCTGATCGTCTTTTTATGGTAAAATGTAATAACGTATGCACCCAAGACGATCAGGACGACTGCAAAACCCGGAAACGTGGTCATCACATCTCGAGTATTGTCGTGGTTTATGACACAATACATGAATAGCGATGCTAACATTGTGCATTGAAATACAATTTTGACGATAAATTTCCATACCTTGTGATAAGGAGCTTCCTGATGATAAATTTGAATTCCACTTCCGTGGACTGAATTTGCAGCAAAATTAATCAACTTACGTTTCATACTTATGATTTAACAGTAACTTATGCCACATTCCAACATGTACAGAGTTCCAAACAATTGTAAAAGTATTTAAAGAAGTAAATAGGTATTGAACACCCCTTACCTATACTTGTAGTCATTAGTACCTATTACCTAACAATCTATACAACCAGGTTAAATTATTCAAAAAAAATTATAATAAGATGGTCATTATGAGAAATCGTTTCCATTATCTTGCATTTGGGCCCTTCATTTGTTCCATTTTCAATCACTTTGTATTAATGGAATATTATTATTTACCGCGCAAGTAATGAATATCCCATTTATTACTATTTTTACACCTCTTACTAGGTATTCAAATCAAATTAGGGCATTTTTCATAGATGGGTAATTGAGAGTTTTGTGTAAATTACTCGAAATAAAATGCAATGAAATAAATATGGAGGGTAATCAGATAGTCCAAAGGTTTAAATTAAAGTATTGTCATCTGTACTTTCTCATGTAATGAAATATTTTCAAATTACACTAATATAATGGTTCGCTTCATTTTATATGAATAATGAATGCTACTTTCATTGCTTAACGACGCATTTACCTGTATTCGTCGCTGTTTATTTTTCGAAATTCTTAATTAAATATTTGTTTTGAACGTCGAGTATTTCCGATTTAAATCCACCAAAAATTCTGAATTTTCAAATCATTTTTTTGTATCATTCATTTTTCTTAATGATTTAAACTAACGATAAAATATTCAAGAAATCATAAATTAAGGAGTGAAAAAAAAACACCGAAAATGTAGAAAAATTATTTACCACAAATAAAGAACAATATTGCATTTAAGTGATTATTTTTGTGAACTTAAATTATTGTGGAAAAAAACACAAAATTATTGAAACAATTTGTTTAGAAGCAAACTGTGCCAAGTGACTGGTTAAAAACAGAAAAAAGTAGGATTTAAAAAACGCTACAAATTTTTTATGCAATTTTACCCCAGGAAAATCCATATATCGCTATAGGTGGGGTAAAGTTGGACAAAAAGTTGAAAAAATTTCTCTATGTCTTAGATACCTCCTCTCAGTACCCAAGTTTCACCCCATTTTGCACAAAAATATTAAATTTAAAAAAAACTGACGATCCCAGAGCCCAACTTTGTGCTAATTTGACGTAGAACGACTCAGCGGTTTTGCAACATAGTTAAAAATTAAGAGTTCCCAAATGTTTTAAACCAAAAATTCAATCGAGACGACTGAAATTTCTGTTAGCAGCGTATTTTGACACCTTTTTCGAAAAATTCCGAAATTCGAAGTCGCTTTTTCGCGAAATCTTCGGTACAGTGAAATCCACGCCTTTATTTGTTTTGTAGAGCTGCGCTCAACGAACTAAAAACTGAATACGAAGAACGCATAATTTGCCCGAACGTCTCGCGATTCGCTGAATAAATGGCAAATCCCCTTAAACGAAATGGTCGACATGCCAATGCGTGAAATATCACCAAAAGACGTCTGTTTTCTTCAGATGCCTCGAACCATTCAGTATCGTGAAATATTGTATCTGCCAATTTTTTATTCTGCATTTTCAAACAATCAATTAGAATAACACTTGGTGGAAAATTAAATTTTCTTCTTACCAAATTGAAGAAAACTTCTCCCAAAATACTCGATCCAAAAAAGAAAACATTGATGTTGCAAAAAATAAACAAACAGTAACAAATTCCTCCAAAACTATTAGCCTGGCAAAATAAAAAAAAGGCATTGAAAAAATTCAAGACAACTAGAAAACCAAATCGCTCAACTTACAGCTTCTGTTATGCACATTCCGAAAGCCGAAGATAACATGCAATTAGCCAAAATCCACGAAAACAATAATTGAAACCAATGACTGAATAAACGAAAATTTCTATAAAATGAGAAATACTCGTGAAAATCATCATTTACTTTCCCTTAGTTCATTTCAGACAAATATCTTCAAGTGCATCACTCACTTATGCAATGTTTGATGATGTCTTATGCAATGGATAATATTCCTTTTCATCAAATCATCGTAACAATCCTTTAAATTCCTGTCAGCTAAAATACCGCAAATAGTTCGATGCTTCAACGTCTCCACAGCGCTATAGAGTTTCTTGTATTGTACAACAAAATCAACCATGACGATCAATACGCAAACGATATTCATGTAATAAAACATCACATCACACATTCCTTGCAAAGTTTGAATAAAAAGCGTGAAAAATTGCCACTTAGCATCTTCCAATTTCCAAGGTGTCCAACAAGGATATATGAAATCTTCAACTTCACCATCGAACCATAGTTGCCCAAAGAATGGTAAGCAGAAAACCCACGGTGCTCCATAGCAAATGTATTTTATTGCTCGAATCAGTCGAACTGTATTTTCTTCTTTCAAGTACCATTTGCATTCAACCTCGATCAAATCGTCATCTGGGTATTTGTAGATGGTATCCATTTGATGAAACATTTTCCCGATGGTTTTTCTGCGACGAAGTGTGATAACAGCGCAGCCAAGGATGATTGAGGTTATGGTGGAGAATAGAAATGGGTACATGATTTTGAGAATATCGTTGCGATTTTCGATCGAGTACATCGACGAGGATATTATAACAGTTGATATAAATATTACCTTGATGATTAATTTCCATGTTTTGTTGCGAAAAGGCTGTTTTTGTTGAATTTCAATTCCATTTTCCTCCAGCACCGTTGCCGCCAAGTTGATCAACTTTCGTTTCATACTTTCAACTTTATCCACGAGTAAAATACAAATGGTTTTCGAATCGTTCCATACCTTCCATAAGTTTTAACACATATGCCACAAAAATATCCCAGTAATTGGTAATAATGAATAATTCAATCATTAGTCATAATGATGTCTCCACCCCCCTTCCTCCCAAAAATAAAATGATTATGTATTTACATAAATATGGAGTGTTTTAGATAAATAATACTTGTACGAAGCTGTGAAAAAAACATGATGATTGTGGTGGTCTACTAACGAGTGTTGATATTCCCTGCAATGAGATATATTCAAAAATTCATTAATGATTTTGGATATTTTCGATGAATAATTAGTTTGTTTACGCTTTGGTAACGATATTTTCGATTTTTTTATTATTCAATATTTTTAAAATAAAATTATGCGCATTTTATTATATCTGAGACTTTTCCTTTTTGTATCAAGGGATCAAATAAGACGCATCTCAATTTGACCTTGAACTTTATCAACTCCAATTTAAGTCAAATTGCCTGAATTATTAAATGGACACGATTAACGAAATGTATTTTAATTTCACCCTGGAATTTTTCATCTTTCGCGAAATAAAAATAAACATTAGGCGATAATTGTTTATCAAAAATTAACGCGTTAGCGCGTCGCAAATTCGTGTTTAGAAAACAATAACTCGCGATTTTAGGCTTATTTCACGCCCAAACAGTAAATATCTAAGTGACTGATATGATGTTTTCAGTAGATTTTTGTTTTTTGATAACGATTGGCGTGCATTGATTTGCAGGTAAGTACATGAATTTTTATGGTGATTTATTTCAATTTAAAATATGTTTATCGTATTTGAGAAATCTTTCGTCTTGTGAAACGATGCTGATAAAAATTTCGAAATTATTTTACAAACGAACCTGAAAAAAAAATTTCACGCTGAAATTTTTTTCATTTTTTTAGAATTTTTTTACCTATATAAAAATGTACTCGTCAATAATCAAGAATTATTCATATCGTGGAAATAACCATAATTTTCTCGTGTTTTCACATCGTAATAAACAAATTAATGAAATATTTCATGTCGTATTTCCATTTAGGTTAAAATGTTTTGGAGCTAAAATATACAAAGCTGCCTTGAAGATGCACCAAAACACCATTATTTTCATATTGATTTACATTATTTCACAAAATGACGTCATTGGAGCGGAAAATGAATTTGAGTAAGTTAATTATGTACTTACTTACTTGTTTTTACAATGAATATTTTATTTGAAAAAAAAAAGTAAATTAGGTGAATTTCTGAAGCTTATTTATAGAATATTGTTTTGGTCAGAAAGAGCAAAAATAATCAATTTTTTTCAAATACAGAAATAATAAATTTGTCGATATGGTTTCCATTGCTTAATTCCATTTTTTCAAGTGTGACCTTGAAATGAATAATCAAACAAATTTTCAAATATTTTTTTAAATACTCATTTTTACGATTTTTCAAGTTCAGAATTCCCATAAGTATCTAATTGAAAAACACTGAAAAATATTCACTTCGACATTAAATGATTTTTCAGACACCAACCAAACTTCCTTTGTAATCTCACCATGGATAAGATAGCCGAAGAACTAATGCTGCGCAGTTTCAACCTGAATTGCGACGCCTTGCGGGGATTTTTCGACACCGAAAGCTTCCCGGAAATCGAAAAAATCCTCGACGGTACCGACGACACTTACGCAATAGACGAAAACCAGGAAGAGTACCACTATCGGATGAAACGCTGCAGCGAAATCGTCAGACAGCGCAGATTACTTAATGAATATGAAAAACGTAAACAAAAAGAAATCACTGGATCGCAAAAGCCGCATAAATTACGCGTAAAAACGCTCAAAACTACGAGTGCTCCTGGAACCACAACAATTCAACTCGAAGAAGACATAACCGAGAGGCCTTTGAATTACGACGAACCTATCCTCGACGTACTGGAAGACCAAGGTTATGAAACGGAACCGTTACGAGGAGATATGGCTCCATCCGAGTCATATCAGCGGAGTAATAATTTCCCTCAAAATGAGAAACCTTCGAGATCCAAATCACATATACGAGAAAAGCATAAAAAAATGCTAGAAGATTCGAAAAATCAAAAAACCTTATCACGAGAAGCTGACAAGGATCCAGATGATGTGACAATTGTCTCATCCCAAAATGACAACTCCTTTTCGCAACCTTCATCCTATAAAACTACCACATCAATTTCCCACACAGACTCGCCGCAACTTCTACCGACAAATCAAAAAAAGACCTCGAAAGAAATCAAACAAGCGTCAAACGACATAAAACCCAAACGAAAAGGGTTGGTTAGTTCATTATTAGATCAAATTCGAGATGTGATGAAAGGCGGAAAATTAGAACAAATGAAAGACCCTCCGAGTAAGGATTCCGATGAAAAGAGTGCAAATGATGGCCTACCTGATGAAAATTTCTACGAGTACGAACTTGTCACACCAGGCAACTTTGGAAAAACTATTGCAGATCAATTGCCAAACGATCAATCAACTCCTCAAGGTACAAACACGCATCATGCTCACGATTTATTATCAACTGATTCCAAAAAAGAACTACAATCTAAAATCGAAGAATTGATGCAATTACGCAAGGAACTGTTGGAAGTTTTAAAATCCAAAGATAAGGCTAAGAAGATGTCCTACTGGAAAAAGATCAACGAAAGTGAAACGACTTCTGAGGTTTCTGAAATTAATAAGAATTCGTTTCGAAATTCTAATCCCATCTACAATGAGTAAAATAACCGTCAAGGATGAGATCACCGCATCAAAATCAAAATCCTCAACAAATGAGGCATCCGCAGAAAAAAATATAATTTTGGAATTTCCATCGTCAACCTCAGGATCTCTCATATCCTCAATGTCCTCAAAGTCTTTTCCAAAATTGAAATTTTTCACTTCCGGAGAAGAGCTTTTGCCGCAAAAAGATACTAAAAAGAGTTTCACGAAAAAACTTCCCAGTTCTGCAGATTCAACTCTGGAAGGTGGAAATGAAGCTCAATTTTTGACGGGACCCCCATTCAGCACATCTTCTGTCATGGAAAGTACTTCTGGTCATCACTACAGAACTTCACTACCATCAGAAATCCGTCCTCTTATGTCGGGAACAATCCCTTCAACAGCCGCATCACTCGCAGGCAAATCTAATAAAATTTTCCAACAAAGTTCTCCCTCGATAAATCATGCCGAGAATGCTCAGACACAACAAATTACACATATTCCGATGATTCCTTCGTTATTAGCTAGAATACCATCGAGTAAGCGTGGTAAAGATCCTCATCATGAAGACTCCAGCAATTCACTCATCAAAGAGGAGGATTTCGAAGATATGGTGGGTAATTCTCGTCAATCAATGTCAGAAAAATTAAAGAATATTAGTCATCATGATCATGGCTTAAAAACCTTCACTTCATCTCTTGTGATTGAGAAGTATTCCACTCCTCAGGATGTTTCCCAATTCCAAACTACATCAGTTGAACCTACTTTGAGACAAAAATTTCACGAGGTAACGATTCATCATCAATTATTACCAAAATCACAAGAAATTTTTACTAATCCATCAGTTGCTCCATTTAAACAGCTTTCGAAAGAAATACGGGCACATCAAAGAAATAACTTAGATGACGATGTCACCCTTCAACCTGCTCATCATCTTCATCATCATTTAACACACCCTCATTTGGATAAAACCTCTGCTTCACTTTCCCTCCCAATTGGCACGATACCTCAGAAAAGTAATTTGGGAGACAACGCTGTGCCCCGATCGGCACGTGAACATCCGGGACACTCCAATTTAGATAGAATCTCATCCACGCCACCTTCTATCACAAGCAAAACCTACCCAAAAGGAACTACTTCGGCAGAAAAACCTCATCAAGAGAGTCACCAAAGCTCTCGACCTCCTTTAATCATCAGTCACTACACATCTCCAGTACCGAATCCAATTCCATCTTCACATCCCCCTCATTTATATGGCTCGGTTTATCCAAAAAAAACAACTCTACCGGAGAAATCTCACCAAGAAAGCCATTCAAATTATCAGGCCCCACCGTTACAGCACCACCCGCAACCACAATTGGACAAAACCTCAACTGTTCAGCCTTCTTTTTCACCTCAGACTACACATTCAAGAGGATCTACTCCAACAGAAAAAATTCAAAATGATTATCCAAGCTCTCGACCTCCAGTTATTAGTCACAGTACATCTCCAGTCCTGGATCCAAATCCATCTCGACCTCCGCTTATTAGTCACAACACATCTTCAGACCTGCATCCAGTTCCATCTCAACCTCCGCTTATTGGTCACCACACATCTTCAAGCCTGCATCCAATTCCATCTCAACCTCCGCTTATTATACACCACACATCTCCAAGCCCGCATTTAATTCCATCTCGACCTCCGCTTATTACTTACAACACATCTTCAGACCTGCATCCAGTTCCATCTCAACCTCCGCTTAATAGTCACCACACACCTCCAGGCCTCGATTCAATTCCATCTCAAACTCCGCTTATTAGTCACCATACATCTCCAGGCCTGCATCCAATCCCATCTAAAGATACTTCTCATTTTGACACTACTTATCCGAAAAAATCTACTCCACCGGAAAAATCTCACCACGAAAATCATTCAAGTTATCATTCCCCACCGTTACAGCATCATCCACAATCGGAATTAGATAAAATCGCATCAGTTCAGCCTTCTTTTTCACCTCAGACTACACATTCAACTCAGACTACACATTCAAGAGGATCTACTCCAGCAGAAAAAATTCAAAATGATTATCCAAGCTCTCGACCTCCAGTTACTAGTCACAATACATCTCCAGGCCTCGATTCAATTCCATCTCAAACTCCGCTTATTAGTCACCATACATCTCCAGGCCTGCATCCAATTCCATCTAAAGATACTTCTCATTTTGACACTACTTATCCCAAAAAATCTACTCCACCGGAAAAATCTCACCACGAAAGTCATTCAAGTTATCATTCCCCACCGTTACAGCATCACCCACAATCAGAATTAGATAAAATCGCATCAGTTCAGCCTTCTTTTTCATCCGAGACCACACAGCCGACAGGATCTACTACAGCAAAAAAATTTCAAGAAGGTCACCCAAGTTTTCGAACTGCGCTTATTAGTAACAACGCATCTCCAGACCTACATCCAATTCCTTCTCTACACTCTTCTCATTCACTTAATACGATTCAACTGAAAAAAACTACACCAGGAATATCTCATCAAGAGAATTATCCAACTTCTCAACCTCCTTCAATTAGTCATTACACGTCTCCAGGACTAGATGCAATTCTGTCTACTCAGCCATCTCATGTACTTGATACAACTCATCCAAAAAAATCTACTTTATCAGAAATATCTCATCAAGAAAGCCATACAACTCAACATTCTCTACCAAGTGATCACCAAACATCACCGCCATTAAATAAAATCGCATCCCGTCAGCACTCCTTCTCGTCTGAGACATTATATCCTAGAGAATCTCTCTTGGCTGAAAAATCATACCAAGAGAATTACCCAACTTCATCTCAACAACTTCACCATCCGTTACTCGGATTACACAAAATTTTAACTCATAAATCTAACGATGGGTTGGGAACATTTTCGAAGAAAATAATGATATCTCAAAAACCTTTTTTAGAAGGTAGTACCCATTATACCACACCTCATTCTGCAAAGACCTTCGCACCACAGTCAACTCGTTCAACGAGTCGAATCGAAACCAAAAATCGCCCGATTGAAAATGATGTTGCAACTGTACTGGAGAAAATAAAGAAGTTACAGAAGGAGAAAATAGAAGAGATTGAAAGATTATATCAAAAACACTTGGAAGAGCTTCGTAGTAGAAGTCAAGCACATTTTACACACACAACTCCGGCTCTTTCTGATAGTTCTTTGCAACATACAACCATCAAGCAACATTCCTCTGGCGGTTTCTCCTCACACCCTACACACATGGCAATAACCACAACCAAACCAAATCCAGAATTTCGAAGTCACCTTGAGAATAAATTAGAAAATAAAGCATCTCGTCTACTTGACATCACCAAGCCATATGACACCTTCTACTCTACTTCAAAATTCCTCGACTTAGAACCTCCTCCAGATGAAATCGTAGAAAAAATCCCAATCCCTTTGCCTCCCATGAACCCTAACGACAACTGGAAATACGTCACGAAATTGGACAAATACTACGAAAAGCAAGCTTTGCGTTCAACGACGACAACTCCTCGGCCGATACCTACACGCCCGCCGTTAACTCCCCCTTCAACCAAACCTCCAACTACAACAACTCCGAGGATACGACCGACCACACCAGTTCGAAACACCACGAGGATCCCAAATCAGCAGCCATCATCTACTACTGCTACTCCAACGCGAAATCAAATGGCTCCGGTGAATTATACGATAAATTCGACAATTAACAGAAATTACAACATCACCATTAATCTTGTGACACCGGATGAACCTCCACGACAAAGCGATGACGATAGTGCAGAAGATCCAGCAACAGATGTATCATCATACTCTCCTAATTCATCTTATCAAACTGATGAATCGGATTCTGCACCAAGCTCACCACTTTTTAACAACCCAGGGTCAGCTCAAAATAAAGAGGAACCTGCAGGAGATTTTGACAGTCCACCTCATCCTTCTGTACCACGACAGTCACCAATTCAATCTTCCAATACTTCGTACTTTATTCCGATGAATCCAACAGAATCATCTTCTAATATCAGTCAATTAGCTACCAACCACGGAAACATTTCTCAAAATACAGACTCTACCGATCTTCGAGAAGACCAAGCCGAAAAATCGTTCACCTATTCGAATCCAAGCGGTTTCCAATCTCAAACTCCTTCGAGGTTTAATTTTCCCGAATCTTCGACAATGACTGCCTATCAACAAATGATCGATAACCTGAAAAGTATAACTTTAAAGGTACAAGCTCAACCCTACTTCGAGGATGTGAATTATTCCGCGACACAACCATCAACTTCCACTACATCACAACGACCTCCAGAGCAATCCCACCTGACTCAGTCTCTTTGTGCTGTTGGAAACTGCACCCAAGGATGCAATAACATCTTCATCGTTCCCAATAAAACAG
Organism: Maconellicoccus hirsutus; assembly: GCA_003261595.1. Lineage (NCBI taxonomy): Eukaryota > Metazoa > Arthropoda > Insecta > Hemiptera > Pseudococcidae > Maconellicoccus > Maconellicoccus hirsutus. Next base: position 54,562 of record QBDW01000799.1, read on the forward strand.
CTGAAATTATAGGAATTCTACAACTACTCGATGGAATGAACTCCAAAAACCAACCCTCATCCAATGAATCATCCATGCTTCAAAATTCCAGATCAGCCTCGACTAACGACAATATCCTATTCCAACCAGGAACCTTCTCCGATATAAAATCAATGCTAGGGTCGATTCAGACATCTCACATGTCTGCCTCAGAAAACACCAAATTACGCCAAACCATCAATGAACTGTTAACCGCGTTAAAACAACGTCGTAACATCGAATACCTCAAATTATATGAGCACAGACAAGATCTCATGGTAGGAGAGAGTCATCAAAGTATCCAAATCATAACGCAGATAAACGAATACGTGGAACTCCTCGAGTTAATGCTCGTGTACCTAGCACGAGACCCTGATAAACTTCTAGATGAAGGGAAAGATTCCAGGATATCGAACTTCGAATCTCCTTATCCTCCGGATGATCCTCAGCGAAGATTAATTGAGGATCAATTTTACTACGTGCATCCTAAAATCTTGAACGAGTTCATCGATGTATACAAAAAATACAGCAAAGGTGAGACATATTATGGGAAACCGATGTGGCAATATTCACAAGAACATGAGCCACCAAAAAGACCGAGAACGGGTGTTTTGGGGAAATCTTTTGGTAATTTATTCAACTTCCAAGAGTTAGTACCAGCTTTAACGTATAATAGAGCTCCTATGTATAGACCTGGAGTCCAGTATTATGATTATTGAAAGTTTTGAAAAATCCAAGGATGAGTTATTTATTTTACTTATTTATTGTATTTATTGCAGTTGTTAAAACTAAATAAATGATTGTTTTGTTAGATTGGAATTATATGAATTACTTACCACCTAGACATCTTTATCTGAGTGGAATTGAACTAAAATGACTAGATATGTGGTTCCAGCAGCGATGGCCTGGAAATAAAAAAATACTAAATAGGTACCTAGCTACCTACATATATTCCTTCTATTTATTTAGTAACGATTTTGAATTCTTACCGAAGTTATTAAATGAGTATTTAATGTGAAAAAGTCGCACGCGGTAAATTCAATTTTAGTATTTGCAATATGATTCATAAACAATGCCAACTAAAAATGAAAAAAGATCATTTTAAATAAATACAATAAATTTTCATGTTCATCTAAATTGTTTAACCATACCTCTTCTTTCGTGTTGGCGTCCAAGAACCTATTATTTAAAGCTGATATTAAATAACGTGTCTTGACTCCCTGAAAAAAAAACGAAATTTGATAAAATTTTCCTTCCACCAATCTATTTGTATTTTTCATACCTCATCATACATTTTTTGAGACGTCTCAACGACAAATATAAATCTAACAGAGTACTGAAGGCACCATAGATAAGTAGCCAAACTAGGTCTGGCGGCGTTACCTCCGATGAATCCATAAATTTCGAAATAAATATCAAATAAAAACATAAGACTGACGCAAACCAAAGAAAAAAGTAAAGTAGGTCCATACGCTTTCTGTAGAGAGATAGCAGCATCCATGATATTCTTATGAGTATGTCTCAAAATAGTAACATTATGTAGTACTTCAGCAAATCCGAAATTAAACAAAGATGTCTCCGGGTTAACGGAATTCTCCACATGATGAGATTTAGTGGTACCGTTTAAATCATCCAATATCATATTAATAGGTTTATCATGCTCGACCATGTTAGCCATTCCAAGAAGCCTGTAGTATTTTACTCTGGAGAATAAATCTTGTTTCTGCAACAATATCGTCAAGCTTCTGTTCACTTTGCGAGCTCTGACCATCAAAGAATAGGTACTCGTGGTGAATTGGACTTCGACAAAACACGTTGAAATATTTTGACTGTACATGTTAGCAAATAAGAGGACATATGCCCATCCGGTAGATACATTATAGAACATCCTCAGCCTGATTATGTTGATTGGAAAAGTTAACATGCAAATGGCACAAACTGCTTTGATAGAAAACCAAGTATGCATTCTGATGTCTTCCTTTTTGATATGTAAATTCGCATCGACATGGCTGATCAATTCAGCATACTGAGTTAGATTTGGTTTCACCAAAAATAAACAAGTAAACTTGGATATGATACTCGTCACGAAAACCACAACCGGAAATAGCATCTTGAGGAAATAATTATACGATATATCACGCTTCACGTGGGTCAGCTTACGTTCGATGTCCATCATGATGGTCGGTAGAAAGCATAAATGAACTATACAAAGAAAAAGAGCGAAACTGGTGTAGCACATACCGAAGTAGTTACGTCGTAAATCATTATTTAGGGGCATAACGGCGAATACTCTCGAAAATATTTTCACCGGTAAAGTAAATAAAGGAATTTTTACTTTGATTTTTGACTCCATTTGGAAATTATACGTTCATGACTTCATGAATAAGAACAAAAATCTGTACTGAAAGAAAGTAGATTAACAAAATGAACGTTAAACGAAGATGTTTACTTGTCCTTAAAATTTTAATTTGGGAAATATTATTTTTAGAGGGCAAAAATAACACGTTATAATGATAATCAAAGTTTCGAATAGTTTCATTAAAAAACACTTTGTTTATTTTCCTTGAACTCATCGAGTATTTTTTCCAATTTATTTCCTAAAATTATCTATGATACCTTCAGATTCTTTAAACATCAGTGATTAAATTACTCATCAAGTGTACCTGCTCAGCAGTGATATGAGCCATTCCGGTGACCATCAAAAACCGAAAAATATAATAAACATTCCACCAAACGGTGGAAAACAGCTCCGACATAATTTTAGAACCGTGTTTCATCGCGGTTCCGATAACATACCCGAACATGGCGAAATAAATATTGAACAAACTTTTCAAGAAACAAGCAGCCAAAGTCATTAGTAAATGCAACTTGTACATTTTATTCAGATATCTGACTAGTTCGCAAAGTAATCGATGACAGTATCTGTACACTTCGATCGTATCAGCGAGATCATTTCCAAAAACTACATCTTTCTGGAGGTTATTTTTGTACTGAAAAATGCCATAGTTAGCTAATGCATTCTCCGGTATACGCCATGCTCTTCTCTTTCTGTAAATAATATAATGTAATATACGAAAACGAGTAATGCACAGGTTTCTACTCACGAGAAATCTTTCTTGAAATTGGATGAAAATTGAAATGTAGTAGCATAATTCTCTTCTTCAATTAAGCTACTCAATGTTTCATTAATTACCCGAAATCTTAAACGAATTAGATAAGCGCAAAACACGAATAAAATATCACTACAGAAACCAGTCAAATTAGACCAAACCAATATAGCGCACCATATCACTCCGAATTGATTATTAATTTCAGAAACTGATATCAAATAAAAACAATTTATAGGAAAACTAAGCAACACGAATGAAACCGATAGCCCAATACTATAACTTAGATGTTTCCTAGTGTTGACCATAACTTCGTAATTCTTTATATGCCTCAGAAACTTATCAGCTTCTTTGACATCGGAGAAGAATTGCCTTAAACCAGATCGCAACGAAAAAATAGCAACTACACGAGCACTCACACTCATTAACGTGACTAATAAAGGATTCAAAATTTTCATTATCAAAGACTGTTTAGTTTCCTTATCTTGAATAGTAACATTACCATCAATTAGCGATTCAAACGCGAACATACCACCGCGATACGTCTCCGGTAAACTTGTATGTAAAACGTATAATGGCGCGGAAATACCATGAATTAAAGTTACACCTAAAAGAATCACAGTCACGACTAATTTTATGACACTTAATTCCATCGGAGGATCATTTTGAGGTTTTTTCTTCTTATTGAACTGATATTTAAATGGCATAATACCGAAAGCCGAGCTTAAGAAGTAAATTGGCACAAATGATAAGCATATGTCTGGAATTTCTGGTCCACTGTACATCTTCTATTATTTGCGTAAATCATCCACGCGACTTATTATTGTAATTTTTTGCACAAGCCGAAGTCCACGAAACTGTTTGCATTCTTGTAACTATCCTTGCCATGGATTCTCATTTAGGTTTTACGTTATTTACCTGTCAATCATTTATAGTACGTCAATTAAGGAACTTTTTTGATTAACCAATTTTTCAAGGTTTCAAGGGTTTCCATTTTGTTAAGAAAACGTGTTGAAAATTTTATGAGGCAATTTAGCAATTGTAAGGATAATTTGTGTATTTTCATCAAGCTGCAAATAACAGAAAAACTTGTGAATAATGTGATGATCTTCGTTGAAACTCGCAAAAATTTTCTACTTTGTTCAATAAATTATCACGAAAATCTTTTACCTGCCATTCAAATTTACGGAATATATGAATGAAAATGCATTTCAAGGTTTTAAACGTCGCAGAAAGCAGAAGGATAAAAAAAATAATAAATTGTTCATCAACGGTTATCAATTTTAATTTCATCAAGTACAACATTAAACATACAGAAAAACAGTAACATAATTATGTGAGTATTTAGCATTTTTAAAATTAAAAAAACAATTAAAAATAAATTCTAATTATGAAACGGTGCAGGTTCGCTAGGTAAAACCCAAGAGAATTGGTAAGTGAGTCATCACTTTTCAACTTTCCTTTCAGGTTATTAATTGATTAGTGCATAGGAGAACTATAGTATTTCCCACTAGAGAAAGGACTGAAACACTTAAACTTCTGCAAAACTCGCAAGTTTAACATTACGCGGCCGAGTATTTTAATTATTATAAACTGACGCACTGAATGATTTGATTTGATTTGATTTGATTTGATTTGATTTGATTTGATTTGATTTGATTTGATTTGATTTGATTTGATTTGATTTGATTTGA
>QBDW01000801.1:0-13227 GCA_003261595.1 Maconellicoccus hirsutus
AAAATATAATGCAATCAAAACAATATCGTCGTTTTTATTTGGTTTATTTTCCTCGAAAAACATTCTCAGTCGAGTTTCCACCAAAAATCGTGAAAATATTCGTCGTTCTTTGTAAAACAGCATTTTGCGATTTCAATATTTTTATTTATTCTTTATAAATTACAATTGATCTTCGTACAAAAACAACGAACACTATTGCTTATTCATTTCATATTGAAAAAAGTCATATTTCGTGTATTTTTGGGCCTTTGTATATGCTCCCAAATACGACGAAGACTTATTACGTGTTCTCAAAAATAAACTCGACCAATACGTTCTAAAATTAGTACGACAAAGACCATATCGTCACCTTAATTATCATAATCGACTAGGACAACCGGCAAATTGTTCGTCGTTCAAAGCAATTTATCTCTTGTATGGTCAAAGTACACATCATAGCAAAATTCCAAAACAGAGGATCCTATCAGATCTACTCGTATTTGATCCTCAACCAAATAAAATTCAGGTAAATAATCCTGATAACGTTGAGATAACAAAGTTGAAAAAATAAGGGCTACAATATAATCGCCCATTTGGACTCCTGGTCCCAAAAATGATCTCATATCATTCACCACACCAAATAATCCATTGGCAATCGGCCACTCAAGCCGAATACTTTTAAATCACCCTCATAAAAAATTCCATCCCTTGTAAAATATTTAATAGCCGTTTCACATCGACAAAAGCATTTCCTTGAAAATTTCGCAAGCGTAAACTAATAAAAACGACGTAAAAAATTAAACCCGAACATCTTTCAAATGTTAAATTACGCTTTTTCTCACGCCCTATTTTACATTCACTTTGAGAAATTTTCTTTTCAAAAGTTTCAAAATGGTTTCCGACATATTCACTGAAATTTCAACGCGTCGCCATTGAACGCGATTTTTTTCATTAAATCGGACCAAGAAACAAAAAACCCTGAATCCTTAATAAAGATAAAATTACGCTAATAAAAAGTCGACTTGGTATAATTAATAAAGCCTTGCGATACGTCAAAGTCGCACGAGTTTCGTAGAAAATATCGCCGATATGCGTCACGTTGACGATTACTTTCTACCGAAATCTTTCACCTTTTTCGACGAATACCGTCGAGAAATACTCCGCTTTTGTGTCCTAATCGCGATATCGAAACGAAAAAAAAAACGTTTTCACTTTACGTAATATATATTTCTTACTTCGGCACAAAGCATACGTCCAAATCATCGTCTAGGTGTAAATTTCACCCTTATTTCGGATGAAAATATAAGCGCTTTAAAAAGAACTTTCCTTTTCAACGAGTTGATTTTTTGCCTTTTTTTCCCTCGCGTTCGATATTCATCGAAATACTAGAAATACAGCGGAACGCTTCGTTTGCCTAATGTGAGGGGGGGGGGTGACATAGAAAATAACACTCCTCTGCTTATTTGACGAGACACGATTTTTTTTTCTTTTTAAAGAGAGAGTCGTAGGGAACATGTTCAAGTGAAAATCAAAAAAATAAAGTAAGGGGTTCATACAAAACGGTCGCCTTATTGATAAATAGGTGAGCGATATTTCGTTAAGTGGATTTTAAGGGAGGAAAGAGTGAGTTTACGAAAAAATTGATAATGACTAAAAATGTTCTACGTGAAATTTTTCACAAATTATAATATAAAAGTTTTTCACGTAAAACGCAACATAAGCGAGAAAAACGTGCTTGAAGTCAACTCAGACAGCCTCTGACGGAAAATTGAAAATTATTTCGATATTACGATTTCGATTTTTCCACATCGATATTTCTATTTTTCAATTTCAACGTTTTGACTTCGATAATTCAATTTTCGATATTACGATTTGAGATAGGTCAATTATTTGGATAACTCTGATATCGATATTGATAATCTGATTTCGATTTTTCCACGCCAATAATTCAATTTTGAATTTCGATCTCTCAATTTTAATACTTCAACTTCGATAGTTCGATTTTGATTTCTCGATATCGATATTTCAATTTTGAATTTCAATTTCTCAATTCCAGTATTTTGGTTTTTGCTTTGAAATGTTCTCTAAGACGTTGTCTTTAAAAAATATGCATCGCTTCAAATCGGTGATGAGGGGGGCGGTGACGGTGGTGGTTCGGAACTCTTCCATATGCTCGCCGCCGTAAATGACGCATGAAAACACAATCTGCATCGTCGCACACATAATCACATACGACATTAAACATGCGAGAATATACAGGGTGTTTCGCAATTCAGCAAAACACCCTTTTTTTCAAAATTTCCCAAATTTTTCAACAATAGTGTCTTTCTTGCTACTCCGATTTCAACAAAAAAAAACACTTCAAGTTCTACTTTTTTAGTCAATTTGTTTCACTGGCTCATTTCTTATTCTATCGGTCGCGAACTCGTAATTATAATTTTCACATCAATTTATTCTTAAAAAATAATAATAAATAAATAAAAATGATAAACGAACGAAAACTTCGTTTTGTGGAGATTCAAGAACAAGAACACTCCAAATTCTCCACGAACTGAGAACGTCGGCTTGAAAACATCAGTCGTTCGTTGATTTTAAAAACGTTCGCGAACGAGAATCCATTCGACGTTTCCAATCAACGTTCAAAACCCACACCCCTTCAATACAGCGAATAGTCTAGCATTCGCATAAAACGTAATTTCAACATTTAAAAACAAATCAACCCATCGTGCGTCACCAAAATTCCCACAAACAAACCGCGCACACGTAAACTAATCCGTGTCTTTGATCGAAGAAATATCCATTTGACCATATCCAAGACAACGAATACGAAAAACCACGCACCCAAGTGTAAATAACATCACGAATACGAACCTTTTATGCGGTTTATCATCTACTGATTCGCCGACGAATGCTTTCAGTTCATAATCGACTCCGCATGGTTTTCCCGTATCGCCCTGGGCTGGTTGCAAAGTCACCGAAGTCGGACTATGCGGCGGCAGTTCGAAGTAGAATGGAAACGCGTGAGAGCCTAGTTTCTTCATTAGTCTTTCCTTCATTCGGCACCGTCGCGTAAACAAAACAACAAAACACATGAAAGAAAAACAACCAAAATCTTTAATTAAAAAATACATCTTGAAGCGCCCGTCGCGGGCAACACGTCTCTTTCGACGATATTAAACATCCGCCATTTTTTCCGCGTACAAATCAAAAACCCCGAATCTACATGCCCGAAACGAGGCTTCGCGAAATTAAGAAATTTACATTTTTCAAATCCGCACGTCCCGATCAGCTTTATAAACTCGACATCGTAATGTCGCCGACTCAGATTTACCGTCCGAGTTGAAAAATAACGCCGAAAAAAGGTCGAGTTAAGCTTCTAATTATAAGGTCATCGAATTCACGTCACGTTTTTCTTCTTCCTTTCGGTATTTTTTTCTTCAATGGCTTTTGCGCGACGATGAATTTTTATTTCGTGTAATCGATACCGTTTTATTCGATGTCGCGTTTTCTCCCCCCCCCCCATCGACATGTTCCAACTCTCGGGAGTAAAAAAATTAAAATTTTTCTCTTCGAGAAAAATTATCGATCGGAATTTCAATTTTTTCGTGATTTGAATACGGTCGCTGTGTGGTCGTGTTATCGAGACGTAACGCTGTTCGAGTTCTACGCCATAAATTCTCCAGTTTCAGAATTTTCTATTTTGAACATCGAACGAGGCCAACGACCTCTTCTCTGGTCTAAAATATGAAAAATGCGAGCAAATTGTGTATTTCATTTGAAAGAAGTGAAAAAAAATGTCTGAAATATATCCTCGTCGTTATTTCAGGCAATTATAAAAGGCATAAAAATACTTCGAAAAATGATTTTTTACGCAAATTTTTTCATTAATGCGCTTTAAAAAGCTACTTTTAGACCTTTGGGTTAGAAAAAACTGTTGAAAATTCTACAAAAAAAAAGAGATCCTAATAAATTTAAATTCATAAATATCACAAATAATTTTCTAGCTGATTCAAAAAAATCAAAGTAATTAGCCGTTTTCTCTTTTTTTTTTTACAGCAATCTCAAGGGCCTCAATTCCTCAAAAAATATTTTTACTGCGTTATCATAAAGAATGTAACATTTTAACAAAGAACAACAACAATGGGTAAAATATTCAAAATTTAAAATGTGAGATAGGATTTTTTTTAAACCCACAATTTGAAAAAAAATTACAAAAATTTCCAAAAAATTTGTCGAACATGATTGAAAAGTTAAATAGAGACTTCTCCGGTCCCTTGGACCAGTTTTTTAAAATAGCGTAAAAATTTGAAAATTTGCTTAAAAATGAATGAATTCTGAGATTGACTAAAAATTTTGACAAGAAAATCAATTTAAGACGATTTTCAATGTTTTTCAAAACGACGCGAATTTTTTAATTTCTACACAAAATTCGCTTAAAATTGCTTTTCAAAGTAACACCATATTTTCAATGTCCCACATCATGATACAATTTCTTGCAAATAATTTCGCTTTATTTATACTTTCATTAACTGTTCTTTTCCTTATAAATTTTTTCATTTTTTTCTTTCGAACTACAAAAAACCGCGAGGGGGAGGCGCCCGAGAACGTCACTACAAGAAAATTCTTCGATTAAATATTTCCTTCGTTTATTTCTTCATCTACCAAAGTCGTCGCTCAATTAAAATAAATTTCGAAAAATTTCTCGACATCTCGACGTCATTGGAATATTCAAATTGAATTCAGTCATTCGTCAAGAAACTAAAATACGAAAACGAATACTACGCGAAAAGTGAGATATCCTCGAAAGTGGGCGTCTTTCGAAAACTAAAACAAAAGAGATCAATTTACAAACCAATTTGTCGAGCAATTATACCAAAACAGGAATCATTTTACAACCGCGCTCTTCTCAGCTTCTCCGAAACTTCACCTTCTCTTGTGTAATTAGCGAACTACCGGAAATAATATTTCGTTACCAAATCGATAAAAATTATTCGACGATAAAAAGCGAAAACAACCCCCTTCATTCCTCCCGCACGATAATTACGCGCCACGCGGAACAAATTCGCCGATCGAGCGTTAATTAAGCAAAATTACCAAACCCTCGGGCTGATGGCGATTACATCGACATTTGACCGACGGCGATTCCGGCATAATTACGAGAATCGACGCAATTCCTCGCCTTCCCCTTCACCGCCACGAACACGCTCGTAAAATTTATCGCAATGGGAAAAAAAATTTGAAAAAATTCAAACGACCTTGGCATTAATTTCGCTTCGAATTCGGAATCCATCCGCGTTCGGTTTGTTAAATTTCGTACGAAACATTCCTTTTGGCGACCGCGTCCGCCGCTGCGTGCCGATTAAATTTCAAAAATACCGGTTTACAAGTTATTCGTATCGTTTACCCTTCCACCACCCGTTCAACACCTGTCTCATGTACCGGTTCACTACCGGCGCCGGATGCTCGTCGTTTGTCTTCGTAAAAATCAAACGGTAGGAATCCTTCGCCGTGTCGAAGACGCCATCCATGATTTACCCATCTCCCTCTGCTCCCTCACCGAATCTCGACATCGATTCCGTCTAAATACGTACTTCGACGTAAATCGCATAACGTTAATCGTATTTTCCCCGAATGTGCTATCTCGCTGGCTCTACTGACAATAATCACTCGACGACTCGTAATTACGCCTCATTAACCGTATTAATGACCATTTTCGATTACCGCTACGCGTAGTAATGCAAACAAAATGTCGCATTATCCCCTCCTTCACCCTGGATCGTAGATAGCGATTTATCATTATTTTTCAAAACATCGCTCAATTCATCCTCCATCCTTGGAAATTCATTTAAATCACAATATATTTGCTTGAAATTAAAAAAATTTGTTAAAGTAGTTCAAATTTGATGAAAAATTCGCTTAAAAAGTCCTGAGAATGGTCAAAATTTCGTTTACATTAATTAAAACTGCCTCAAATTACATAAAATTGTCAAAATGTTGCTAAAATTGTTCAAAGTTATTCAGCATTTGTTCAAAATTAGATAAAAGTTGCGCAAAATGATCAAATTGATGAAAAATTTGCTTAGAATTGCACAATAATTATAAAAATGTTGTTAAAATCGTCCAAAGTTGTTCAGTATTTCTTCAAAAATTCTATAAAAATTGTACAAAACGATTACATCGGTAGAAATTTTGCTTAAAATTGCAAAAAATTATCAAAATGTGAAAATTTTTTCAAATTGATTAAAATTACGCAAAATTGTCAAATGTTGCGAAAATTGTTCAGTATTCGCCCTAAATTACGTAAAAACTATTGAAATGGTTTAGAATCGATCAAAAATTGTTTAAAATTGCGTAAATACAGTTAAAATGATGTAAAAATTCATCAAATCTTTAAAATTGCTTAAAATTACAAAAAATTGTCAAGTTGTTGAAATTGCTCAATTTTTGCTCTTAATTGCGGAAAACCTGTTAAACGTTGTTAAATTGATTTAGAATCGATCAAAATTTGTTTAAAGTTGCTTAAAATTACGTAGAATTGTCAAAATGCTAAAATTAATTGAAGTTATTGATATTTCTTAAAATTGCACAAAAATTGCTCAAAAGGATTACGCCCATTACGATGAGATATTTACAATTCGTTAAGTCATAGTCAGTTTTTTAATTTATCCTTTTTGGCTTCCACTCACAGATGCTGCTCTGAACCTCGGGGTCCCTGACCTTGTGTAAGACCACGTCTCTGCTTTGCAGTCACCGAAATTTTCATTCAAAATATCCCATCTTCGAGTTAAACATAACTTCTGTATTCGCACAAAACCGCCATCGATCCTGGACTTATCCGGGAAGCGGCTTTTGAATATTTCAAACACATCCCCCTTCCTTCCTTCTTCCCATTCTCACAGCTTTCCGTCAATATTATTCGAAGTGGGCACGCTACAACGACCTAAGTAGGTACTTATTTTTTTCGCGTATCTTTTGTTTTCATTAAAAGAGAGAAACTCCGACCAAGGGGAAAAGAAATAGTCGGGGGACCTCTCGAGTTAACTGAACAAGCTCGCTCGTCGAAATCGAAGCTTTTCTCGTCGCGTGTTCTCGTTGCTCGTGTAAAAACACACTTGTTACGTCGGCGTACTTTTCATTCTCAAGCGTGCGAGTTTCGTTCCTTTATTCAGTTGCTGCGCAAATTATTTAATATTTTTCGAATTGCCGAATCTACGTTCTCGTTGAATAGATATAGAATCATTCGTGAACGACTTCGAGAATGATTCATTTCTACTCGACAGCGTTATGATTCAAATCAATAGCAAAGATGTGCGAAACTTACACGAACGATTGAATCATTCATACATGAATAACTCACCGTTCGTGATTCTATGATTAAACAGAAAGTAGGAGTCGAATTTCTCTTCCTTTCAAGTTATTACTTGAAGTGTGCTATTCAAAATAAGACGTTCACAAGCAAATCATACGATTTGGCTTTGAACGGCCGAATCACCTCTAATACGAGCAAGTGAATTCGATTCACATCTGTACTTCGGAATTCACACGTTTCAAGACGACGAATCACATGAAAATTGACTCATTCGCGAACGAACTTCGCGTAAATAAATCCAAATAACTAACTTTTTAACAAGATACAAAAGAAAAACGAACTTGGTGACTATTTTACGGCGTATTTCGCAACTTTTTTTACCCTAACAAACCTTCGTATCACGGAAAATCTTGTTTATCTTTTTAATAGAATCGATACATTCAATCAGGCCCATTCACCGAAATTGCGCAGTTATTATGTACGATAAAAGTTGAAATATTCTTCGACGAATTTATTTCACCAATTTGTTACAAACGATTTCGTACAAAAATTGGTAGCATAATTTACGACTTTTATTCCTTTACGACCACTCGACTAAATTTACAACCTTTTATATGACCTTTTCTAGGATTTTAAATTTATAAGACATCCTTGCACTCGATTCAAATTGGCCTCGAATTGAAAAGAAAAAATTCCGTATGCGGAATCTGGTCGAAACGAAATTGGGCAATTTATTGAAAACTAATTGCCAAACAAATTCCCAGTCGACGCGATGGCAAGGCTTAAGGCCGGATTCGGCTATTGCACAAATCTCGCAAATCGAACGCCCAATTTTGATGATTCGCTTGTCGACAATTCCCCGGCGAATTTTTGTAAGCTCGTCAAAGCGGATAAGTTATTTCTACGGGGAATCGTCAACGGTAAAACGTCACTTGACGTAATCCCTTATTTGCTCTTTACCATCGTCGCCAGGTTGCCTCGTGTCCTAAGGGGCTACCTCATCGACTAATGGAATATTCACCATGTGGGATATCAGTAGTTGGGTATGTACTATGTACATAAATAAATCCTATAAAAAACAACACGCTTACCTGTAACCTGGTCAGTGGTCTTTCTGTGGCTTTAACCTGCTGCGGATAGATTTGTTCGGCTGCCAAAAACAACTCTTTTCGGAATGTTAAACCTAAAACGTCTAAATCTTCTCGTCCATATCGAAAAGCGGCCAAAATATGGCCGAAAACTTTTCTATCCTTCATGTATTCAGGATCGATCAACACGACGCCATCTGTAAAAAAATGAAAAAAAAAATACACAACTATTCACAAAAAAATACAAAATTGTTACGTTATTCACGATTACACCTGTAATAGTACGGAGTATATGTTGATTGTCGATTGATTGAATAAAGGTTTCATTACACCGATAACATTCGTCGCACACGAATGTGTGCATCTCATTTAACATGGTAGCGAGCGTGAACGTGTAAGCTCGGAGTTTTTACGCGGGTTCGTTAAACGTTCTCGCGATATTTTTTTTCTTTTTTGGCAAGCTGTTTTTTTTGCTCGTGGTACGTGCTTTTCTTCTGCTGGGTCGTGTTTTTTTGCGGACGTATTTTGTTGTTGGCAAGAGATGTCAGAAATTGCAGCGGTTCCAATATTCGATGGATCCAACTACGCGAGCTGGAGGTATAGGCTGAATATCTTCCTTGAGTCGAAGGAGTGTCTTGAAATAACACTCACTCAACCAACGTATGGCACTGCGGCAGCCGATACGGCGGCGAATGCTGCAAGAAAATTACTGGACGCGAAAGCAAGGAATTTCATTGTGCGATTCGTGAACGACGATCAACTGGAGTTAATCTGTAATCAAACATCCGCATTTGGTATGGTTTCTGTGCTCGACGAAATGTATGCGACCAAAACGCAGGCGGCTCAGGTGGCGGCGATTACAAATTTATCTTCCCTGAAATATGAGCCTGGAAGTGAGCCGAAAGTTTTCGTGACGAAATTTGAAGCAGCTCTGAATATGGTACGCGCATCTGGCAAAGTACTGGACGAAGAAACTAAGCTCCAATACTTCCTAATGAAACTCCCGAAGAGCCTGAGATATCTTCATGATATCGTAGATGTATTAGATAAAGGGAAGAATAAGTTGGCGTATGTGAAGTCGAAATTTCTGTCGTTGGGCCTGAAAAATGAATCCGAGGAGAGCAGTGAACCAAAACCTTCAACGCCGGCGTCCGTCTCATCAGCCCCGGCTGTAAAAGAGGAGCCAAGTGAAGGTATCAAGGAAGTTTTCAAAGTGCAGTCGAGGTCGAATTCCAAGTGCTACGGCTGTGGTAAAACAGGTCACATCAGGAGGCAATGTTGGACCTCAAATTCAAGGAGTAGTGGTAATTCTAGTCATCATAATAGATATAGAGGTAGTTTTAATCGTGGTAGGAATAATAATTATAGTGGTCGTTTTAATCGAAGTGATAATCGTAGTCGTAATAGTAGCGGTGGTAATATTAGGACGGCTGAATCGTTTCTAGTCGAAGTAGGTTCTGATGAAAAGCAGAATAACTCCTGTGTTAAAGGTCAGAGCATGGTATGGCTATTAGATAGTGGATGCACAGACCACATCGTAAACAAAAAGGAGTATTTTGCGAAGTACGTTGAGTTGAAAACGCCCGTAAACGTAAAAATGGGCGACGAATTTCCGTGCGTTGCAAAATTTATTGGCACTGTTAACGTAAAATTCAGAGTGGATTCTGCCCTCACTCCATGCGTAATCAAAAACGTGTTGTTAGTTGAGGAGTTACCTCACAATTTATTGAGCGCCAGTACGATCGATGATGCTGGGTATAGGAGTCTTGCGGGGGATGGAAAGGTACAGATTTTTAATCGCGATTGGAAGATTGTCGCCGAGGGTGAAAAGAAGGGAAAATTATATGAAATTAAGTGCGATTATTTTAAGGACGAATCTCACGTGTTCAACGTTTCTCACGCTAAAAATGATAGAAAATACTGGCATAGGGCTTTAGGACACGTTAATTTTTTCGACTTAAAGATTCTCTGCCAAAAAGGTCTCGCTGAAGGTCTGCCTAGCGAAGTGTCCAATGAATACGTTGAGTGCGACATATGTCAGAGAAATAAGATACGAAGTTTACCGTTTGGCGATGGTCGTTCGCGTGCTCGTGAGATTTTAGAAATCGTACACACAGATGTGAGTGGGCCTCACAATACGGTTGGATATCTTGGTCAGCGTTTTTTTGTGACGTTTATAGATGATTATAGCAAATACGTTGCGTTATATACGATTAAGTCAAAAACAGAGGTGTTCGATTGTTTTGTTCACTATTTTAATTCGATGTGTACCTTGACTGGTAAGAGGTTAAAATTTCTGAGGTGTGATAACGGCACGGAGTATTTGAATCGGAATTTCTATCGTTTCGAGGCAGAGCAAGGTTTTAAAATCCAGAACGTTCCTCCTTACACACAATCGTTGAATGGCGTTGCCGAGAGGTACAATCAGACGATAATGAATCGAGCAAATTGCTTATTCGACGAAGCTCGTATCGATAAGAGGTTCTGGCCGGAAGTTGTCAAAACTGCAGTTTATATCGGCAATCGGTTGTTGAATAAGTCTGTCGAAGAAAAGACGCCGTTCGAAGTAATTCGTGGAAAGAAGCCAAATGTTTCGAACCTTGTACCTTATGGTTCGTCTTGTTTCGTCCGAATTCCTGACCAGAAGCGCGCAGACAAATTTTCAAAAAAAGGTGTGCGAGGCGTTGTGGTTGGTTATGATGATACAGGGTACCGCGTTTTGGTCGGAAGTGAAGTGAGTGTGAGTAGGAATGTTAAGATCATAGACGATTCGAAGAGTAGGATTGTGTACCTCGAGAGCGACGATGAGGAAGAGGAAGTACCAAACGTGGGTGAAGATTCGTCAAAAAGAAGTGAGAGTATTGAGATACCACGCCGGTCGACTCGTGAAAGGAAAGTCCCTGAGCGATATGGTGATCCGGTGGCGTATTTTGTTCAGGTAGGCGCACCTCAAAGCTATGACGAGGCGGTGAGTGAGACAGATGCGTCACAATGGAGGAGAGCGATGGAGAGGGAGATGGAAAGCATTAAGAAAAATGGTACTTGGAGCCTAGTCAAATTGCCGAGGGAGAAAAGAGCTCTAGGAGTAAAGTGGGTATATAGTCGGAAGAGTAATGGCACATACAAGGCGAGATTGGTTGTTTTAGGGTACCAGCAGGAGGACGAGGGAGATTCGAGCTGTTACTCACCGGTCGTAAGTATGACTGCGGTCAAAATATTTCTTGTTTTGGCAGTGGTTAATGGCTGGGATATTGAGCAACTAGATGTTGATGCGGCGTATTTAAATGGTGTAATCGAGGACGAAGTCTATGTGAAACAACCTAGAGGGTTTGAGGAAGGTGTAGGTCTTGTGTGTAAGCTATCGAAGGCTCTTTATGGACTAAGGAAAAGTGCAAGATGTTGGTACGGATGCCTACATGGTCATTTAATATCAATAGGATTCACCTGTTTTGAGTCAGAGAAATGTGTTTATGCGCTTAACGTAGATAATTCGGTGGTGTACATTTTAGTCTTCGTTGACGACTTATTACTGTGTGGTAATAGTATCGAGTTAATCGAAAGAATAAAGCGCCAGTTATGCGCTAGGTTTTCAATGAAAATATTAGGAAAGGTAAAGAATTATTTCGGTATTGATATCTCGATAAGCGAAGGTGTTATGTCACTAAATCAACGAAAATACATCGAGGAATTGGCGGTAAAATATAGGTTAAACAATCGTAATTTCCAAACGCCTATGGAAATTGGTCTCAAGTTGATGCCTGATAAAGAGTCCGATTGTAACTTGCCGTTCCGAAATTTAATCGGTGCTTTACTGTATATTTCCGCGGCTACGAGGCCTGATATTTCGTTCAGTGTATCGTACTTAAGTAGGCTTCAGTCTGGGCACACAAGAGAGCATTTCGAATATGCTCTACGTGTTCTTTCGTACTTGTATTATACTCGTTTTATGAATTTAAACTATACGCGTAGGCAAGATATCGTTTTAGATGCTTATGTGGACTCTGATTTCGCAAGCGATATTGATCGTAGATCGACGACAGGCTACGTCATTCGTTTGCTAGGTAACCCAATTATGTGGAAGTCGATAAAGCAGGGAGCGGTAACGAGAGCTTCTTCGCATGCAGAGTACTATGCTCTTGCTGATTGTACTCAAGAAACGGTTTGGGTTAAGTGGTTGTTAAGAGAATTTGGTATCGATGTAGGTAAAATAAAAATATTCGAAGATAACTCGGGTGCCAGATACCTGGGCGTAAATGGTAATTTTACTGGTAAAAGCAAACATATCGATATTTCTAAGCGTTTTGTAACAGAGTTGGTAGATGCAGGCGAAGTTGAAATTTGTCAGGTTGCATCAAGCAATAATATCGCAGACACGTTTACTAAGGCTTTAGGTACTAGTCAGTTTAATACATTTAGAGAAAACCTCGGTATATATTGTTGAAATTTAATCACGTAATAATTTGTTTAATTTATCCAATAAATGCCTTAATGTTATATGTATTTTATCGTTTATTATTGTTATTGTTATTATCATTGTTGTTGTTAGTCGTGAATATTTATTATCGTGTCATTCAACTTGTTTATCGTATTTATAATGTATAGGTTAAGATAAGTTTCGAATTGTAAATCTAAATTCGAGGTGGCGTGTTACGTTATTCACGATTACACCTGTAATAGTACGTAGTATTTGTTGATTGTCGATTGATTGAATAAAGGTTTCATTACACCGATAACATTCGTCGCACACGAATGTGTGCATCTCATTTAACAGGAAAACGTTTCTTTCGTGATTTAAAATTATTTTTCGAGTTTTTTTTTTTTTTATTCTTTATTTTTAATCGAAATCTCGTA